>CAJUYH010000831.1:27400-56833 GCA_910591685.1 Galerucella tenella
CCTCGAATACCTATACTCTCCAAAGCTTCCAACAACTGCAAGTCATTGAGGAGGTGGTTTTTTTTAATGATTCCCTCTCTACTTAATCTGTATCTTGTTCTTCCTGCAACACTTTCCACCACCAAATGTAGAGGAGTGAGGTTGAGAATCACTTCCATGGCTGCCGTTGGGCATGTTCTCATTGCTCCTGTAAGGCATGTAAAGGCAATTCTTTGAGTTTTGGAGAGGTTTTCTCTCGTCATCACTAGGCTAGTTCTACTACTCCACGCAATGGCTCCATAAGTGATGATTGGTCTCACTATGGCAGAGTACATCCAGCTTAGGATTTTTGGGTTACAACCCCAGTTTCTTCCTGCTATATTCCTGCACACCATTAGCTTGTATGTAATCTCCTTCTCGTGTTTGCTCCACAGGAGTTTACTGTCTAGAGTCAAACCTAGATACTTGACTTCTTGTCTCCATTCAATCTCATTCCCATCAAGTTTTATGGTTTCTTTTCTTAGTAAAGGCTATCAAGATGGTTTTAGTGGGGTTGAAACCTAAGTGCAAACTAAGTGATGAATTGAGTTTGTCAGATCTGATTTCGATACATTTGTGTAGTATTAGATCCATGTCAGACTCCAAAAAAAAGTATGTAATGGAAAAATTTTAAGCTTAGGTATTGAGAATTTCAGTGCATTTTCAGTTTTTTGGCTAACATTTTATTAAATAATAGTTATTTACGTAATTAGTGGGATATGGACATTATTAACGCACGCATGTTAAGTTTGCACGACGAGGCCGTAGGCCGAGTCGTGTAATCACATGAGTGCGTTAATAATTCCTATCACACGTGTTACGTACAAAATTTTATCTACAACTGTTTATCAGTATTATTAACCGTACCTATATCATAAAATTGAAAAAAATTCAATCCAAACGTATTTTTAATAATATTGACTGCAAACATAAGGTACTGTGTATCATATTCTGTGACCGTAGCAACAAAGACAAACAAATCTGTGGAAATAAAAAAAATTAGTTATCCCATCAAATTGTCAAAAATCTATAAAATTGAGTTCAAGCGAAGACAATCTCCTTTCGGAAATTAAAAATACAGCTTCCAGTGTTATTTTAAATATTTAATTCTGGTATTAATAATTGTCTAGATTCTTATTATCGCACTAGTGCGGTAATGTATTCAAAAACGCACTAGTGCGGTAATATACGTCATTATGACACTTAAAATAATGTCAAATCGTACCCGTTACATGACAGTTGTAGATAAATTAAATTAATGATATTGTTTATTGAAACTGATTGGATCTGCTTTTCCCGAAATGCAGCTAACACAATCATAATGTTTTCCTAACATTTGCATTAAGCATCGCCATCGACAGAATTAATATTCAGTAAATCATCGATTTATGCTCGAACGGCCGCCAAACTAAGTACTAAATATGTGCATATGTAACACCATATAGATTTATCATGTCGATAAAACATGAATTATTAATGATCAAAATTCAAATATCGCCCTCATAATTAATCTGATAAATATCGCTTAGTCTGCACCCCCACATAATTTGCAGCGAAAACAGATAACTACTCACCAGAACATTAATTTTTCCTTTTAAAATCAAAGAATTTCTAAAGATTGAAGAATTAACAATTTTTAAGCAAATAATGTAAATTGTATTGATATCTTGAAAGGAGTACATCTCATGAAAAAGTGAGAGAGAGCTTTCCATTTCAAAAACCGGGCAATTTTTTCAATTGGGGGGGGCACTTCAAAAGTTGTGTCATTATTTAAGTGACTGCAATTATTTTCGAATTAATTGGTCCACAATTGACTAGATTAAGTATCATTTGTCTAATAAAATATTATATTATTTCAATATAATGATTCTAATTTTCGCTAGGTCCTGCGACCAATTGTGAACGTAAACTATTCATAAACATATAAAATGGGACCTTTTAATCTAAAAAAATAACCTCTGAAAGTCTGAGCACCGTGCCAAAAAAAAGGCTATTAAGTTAATATTTGCGGCTACAAACTTCTGTAATAAGTCTTTTTTACGTCATTTCAATTTATCTGTTATTTTACGTTTCTTCAGTTGAAGAGGAACTAATAGACGGAGAGCTGGCTACAGAAAAAACAATGTATAAGGTACATGATATTTGACTAGCTGGATAAGTTCGATTAAAGTTCTCAAACACTAAGCACCCAGTCTGTCTGCGTGGTTAGGAAGATTAAGTACGTAATAGCCGATCATTGACAGAAAAAAAATGATAAGACTCACGGATAAAAGTTGTGTCAATATGTAGGATTTGTTGTTAGGAAATGTGTAAATTATTGGCAGACATTTTCATGGAAGTAAAATGGTCGGCAGACGGCAACAAAGTGGTGTTTTTTTTGTGAAAAAAAAATGATAAGCCTCATGATTAAAAGTTACGCCAAATAATTATTTAACATTAATTAAAACTAAATCTAAAATGGCAGACAAAAAAACGAATGATAACACCGAGGCAGTCGCCGATGAACATCGTGGTCCTGAGCGCGCTTCACGCTTAAGACGCCGCGCTTCACCCGCTGTTTGAGGTTTTATAAATTATACAATTTTCAATGAAAACAATTTAGAGAGGGATCATTTTCTAGCTAAAAGCATGCTCTTTCTAATGGTGTAAATTAAAACATTAAAAATAATTAATAACCATGAACAATTTGAGTATAAAATATAATAATCATACGAAATGCTCAGACATGTAGATAATTAAAATATTTATTTTATTAGCTTTTCTTCTATCTCCTCTAGTTTACGAGATACCCTGCATAACCCTGGATAACGGTAAGGTTTTGGTATAGGAAAGTATACATGAATTTGCCTTATTTTTCACCCCTGAATGCATTAAAATAGAAAAAACCGGGTGGTTCTATTTAAAAAAAAAAATTTGATATTTATGAAGTTAAACTTTGAAAACTTTCTATACACACCCTGTATAAAATGGAAAAATTTTCAACATAGATTCAAATAGTTCTGGCCTTGCTCAAAGCAACCGAACAGAAACCATTTTCATATCTTCAAGGGTATTCACTGAAAAAAATAATTTGTGAGGGTCTGCAACCGTCAAATTTCTTACAAAAAAATTAATAACTCAAAAAATATGCATTTTTCGAAAAAAAAAATTTGGGTAAAAGTATACTGAAATTTTACGTAGATTTTAAAAATGTATTAATATACAGGGTGTTTCGTTTAAAATAACAAAGTTACAGTCGACTTCCGGTAGAATCGGAAGTCTGCCATCATTGAAAATATTTTAGTTAAAAAGATCGCATTCGAAAACCGAAACGTAGGAATTTTCATGATATTACTATAAGTATTTTGCCATATACAGATAGTTTTAACACCCTGTATAGTTTACTACCTAATAATTTACGTTGAATCAATATGAAAAGGATCGACAAAGTTTGCGTTTCTTTTTGTGATAAAAACAAGTTACAATACATTACGTTGCGTCTCAATGCCCGTATTTATAAATGAATCTCAAACTCGTACTGAAGTACCTATATATTTGGAACGTTTTTCATACCTGCGTTTTATATGTACGATATTCGAAAAAAAATTAGTAAATTATTCAACTGCAATTCAGTTAAATCCTAAGTTTTACCATAATTTAATATCATTCAACCATTAAAAAGTGAATATTCCACTATTTTCCAGGATAAATTTAACTATTCTTAAGTAGAAATTTCACTTTTTCAAATAGTCATATAATTTTGACTATTAGTTTTTGTTTTTTTATTATTTAACTATTAAATTTGTGAATATTCACTAATTTTCAAAGCTAAAAGTCAGCAACAGAGAATCAGTTAAATTTGACTAATTTAGATTTAAAGAGTATATTTTGTACTTAAATTATTTATGGTTATATTAATTATTTTTAATGTTTTAATTTACACCATTAGAAAGAGCATGCTTTTAGCTAGAAAATGATCCCTCTCTAAATTGTTTTCATTGAAAATTGTATAAATTATAAAACCTCAAACAGCGGGTGAAGCGCGGCGTCTTAAGCGTGAAGCGCGCTCGGGACCACGATGTTCATCGGCGTCTGCCTCGGTGTTATCATTCGTTTTTTTGTCTGCCATTTTGGATTTAGTTTTAATTAATATTAAATAATTATTTGGCGTAACTTTTAATCATGAGGCTTATCATTTTTTTTTTCACAAAAAAAACACCACTTTGTTGCCGTCTGCCGACCATTTTACTTCCATGAAAATGTCTGCCAATAATTTGCACATTTCCTAACAACAAATCCTACATATTGACACAACTTTTATCCGTGAGTCTTATCATTTTTTTTCTTTCAAAAATTATCGATTTTGATCGGCTATTACGTACTTAATCTTCCTAACCACGCAGACAGACTGGGTGCTTAGTGTTTGAGAACTTCAATCGAACTTATCCAGCTAGTCAAATATCATGTATGTTATACCTTATACATTGTTTTTTCTGTAGCCAGCTCTTAGACTATAATGATGAAATATATAAAACCTAGGATTGAAGAAAAACAGGCGTACGCATATCCTCCCTCATAACGAATGCAAAAGCAGGAGAGAATAAGCAGAGTATTCGAATCCTACTGCATGGAGCTCGTTTCCGGCAGAGAATGCACAATGCAACTTCCGGCCCGCCAATGACAATTGACTGACGCTCCACGCACTGCTAGCGACCGAGTCGCATTCTCGTTTCTAGTTGTCGCAAGCGTTAACGCAAGACGTAAAGATCGCATACCCAATGTGTTCAGATCCGGATTTTATTAGGAAAATCATGGCACGTTTTATTTGAATTGAAAATAGAGTCCGACTATCATAATTTATTTGAATTCATTTGTAACGATGTTCTGATTTTAATCAGTTATTTTTACAAAATATAAGAACTCAGGATACTTGAACTTTTTTATTGTATTCAAAGTTCAATTATCGTCAGGTTGAGAGGATGTAGGCTTCTGAAGTTAGCACTGCATCACGTTTTACGTAAATATTTGGACGTCAAAAAGCTTGGATATTAATTTATAATAGTAAATATGATATCAAAAATTACTAATCATAGGAAATAAACCAGTTTCCATTGGAAATTACTCCCAAATTTTAAAATAAAATTCAAATTTCAATACACTTTCCGACCACAACCCGAAGATTTCCGACCGCTACCGATTATACGTGTGATGTCATATTTCTTGTGTTTACTTATGTCAATATGGCCGGTATTGCATTAGGTTATGTGTGGATGTGTGTTTATATTGTATTTTAATCAACTATTCATCGACGTAAAAATATCATTTATATGTTTGTTTGAGACCATTACGTGTTTGTGTGTGCTTTTTTTATTTCTAAAAGTCAACGTAAAGTGGAAAGTGGACATAAATATTCGATATTTCCGAGGATATTTTAAAACTTTTGGAAGAATATATTTTATTTACTAGTTCCGTGTTCAGTGACGATTCTTTCATATTTTGTGAGTAAAGATATGGCTAGCGAAGCTTTTGTAAAAGCACATATACTGATAACTTGCCCAAAGTAGACTCATTTATGCTGCTTGAGTTTATGAAGTCAAACAGCTGCTTTAATGCAGAGGAAATAAGAGGAGTTAAAGCATTATCGTAAGTACGATTTAAACTATGTTTTATTTATATAATATTATATACCAACCATATTTCGATGTGTGGTCGTAAGAAAATAATGTTTTTCTACGACCGTGCGTTTTAACCCACTTTCCCGCACGCATTTTAGCTTTGAAAGTGTCACTTTCCCGCACTAGTGCGGGAAAGTAAAATTTTGCAAATTTTGACCTTATTAGATAGTTTTTTACTTCGAAAGATATAACTTTTGTTACAACAGGTCCATCAAATAAAATCTACATCTTTTCTAGCGTTTTGTTGCAATTTTAATTTTTTGAAAATATAAAATAATGAAGATATTTTGATATAAACCTGTACATTCTTTAAAGTAGTGTCATGAAACAACCATCAAACCACCCGGGCTGGATATAAGAAAAATATATCAAATAAAATTCTTTCATCTACAAATGACTTAAAACCGTTGCCATCACCTTCATCGTCATCTTTATGTGACCTGCAACCGATGCCATCCTCATCAACGTCATCTACTTACCAGTTAACACCAAATAACTCCACAGGACCGGAAATTTTGAGTGATTTACAGAATGCAACAAATTGTGTTTCTAATATTAATATTTATAATAATAATAATAGTTTTTGGTGTAAGTTTTGTATATGTATGTTGAAATAAAATAACTTTTGAAAAATGGGTTGGTATACTTCTTGTATATACGGTCGTAGAAAATATAATGTTCCTAACTCATGCGCAAAGTGTCGTTTCCGCCCTTGACCGCTTGCCCGAACTCCGCTTTGCGTCGTTCGGGTCAACTGCAGTCGCGTGCGGGAAAGTATCACTTTCCGCACTTGTTAGGAAAATAACTATTTTATGGTTGATTCCTAGACATATAGGTACATAACCTCAAACTATTTAAGAATAAAAATTACCAGCATAGAAGTAGGTAGACATTAAAATGGTCTTCACAAACAAAAGTAATGCCCTTCTCTTGAGTGTATTTTTGCGTGCGCCACCAGGTAAAGTAACAAATATTTTGTCTGGAGTTATAATAGACGTTGATTTACACACTGGAACAATGCAATACTTGGTATACAAAGGTTTTTTTTCGGCTTTATCCATTTTTAAAGTTTTCAGAAACAAATTAGGTCATAAGAACTCAGAGCGTGATACACGAATAAGAACGTAACCAAATGACATGACACAATGGGGCAGCCATCTTTATGACGTAAAGCGCGTTTTGGCGGACTTTCAAATTTTATGATTTTTGAAGTCGTTTTAAAAGTAAAGTTTATATTTTTTTGAAAAAATAGGCATGCAAGGTGTTAGGACACCTGATAAAGCGTCAATTCCCACCAATAGCAAAATTTATGCTTGTACTCTATTGTTGCAGCGACTGCTCACACAATTTGTGTGACGATTTAAAAGGAGCGCTTGGCGATGTACTGTCTCAATCTGGAAACATTCTTGCCTCTTTTTATTATGGTGGATGACACACGGATCCATCATCACATCAGATGCCTTCTAAGAAAAAATTAAGAGTGATGGTCTACTTCTGGTGAAAGTGCCAAGATGGATTAGATGAACTAGATCATGGCCACTGTCTTTTGGGATGCATGTGGTGTCATTCAGATCGATTGCTTTGGAAAGGTGGAAACGATAATTGACGAATATTATTGAGAGCTATTGGACAGATTCGATATTGATTTGACGTAAAAACGATCGCATTTCCTAATATAGCACTTCATATTTCTGAAATTGTTCTATTCTTTTATTTCGTACATGTTTAGTCTGTATTACTAACTGCAATAAATTCCAATACAGAACAAGGAGCTATAAAGAAAGAAGGTATAAATATGGAAGATCTAAAAAAAGTTATACGAACACTTAAAACCGGTATAGCTCCAGGGTATGATATATTTGAAAAATTGGGTCAAAAAGGAATGAAGTACAAATACCTGATGACACAAGACGGTGGACAAGACATCGCTAAAGAAGCCTTTGCAGAAGATTTCATTCTAATGACGGGTAAAGAAAAAGACCTACAGGGAACTTGGATACATGGAATAAAACTTTATAAGGAAATGGGATGAATATAAATGAAAACCAAAACAAAAATGCTGCACATATACAGAAACAGTAGAGAAATGAAGATTGCAATAGATGGAACAAATATTGAGCACGTTAAAAGCTTCAAACACTTAGGAGTGGAATGAACAGGTCAGAAAGAAATATAAAAAAAACGAAAATGAATGTTTATAAAGCCATATTTAGACCGTACAAATGAAATATCGCAGAAGACTCAGGGGTGTCACAAAAAAATACAAAATGAGAAATACAAAAATAATAAAAGACCTGGAAATAGAACCAATGCTGGAATTCAATGAAAAACGACAATTCTACAGGAAACTGTGAGAATCTATTTATCTCAAAAGAAAACTTAACTTTACGTAATAGTTTTGAGAAGAGAATAACAAAAAGCCGGTACTGGATTTGTAGTTGGTGCCGTTTATCATAGAGCACAATGGTCTGTAGTTACCCTTGGTATGTTTATTATTATGATTATTTCGAGGGTGTACACATACATACAGTGATTTAAAATGCTTGGATAAACTTTGTGAATAATGATATTATTCGTGAGAAAATTGTTGTAACTGTTTAATTATACGAAACCTTAGAAGTTATCACAAGTCCAGAATTAGTTTGGTTAGAAAATGCTCGGATTCGGCACCTCAGGTGAAACCTTAGAAACATCGGTTCGCAAATCGTTACAGATTATGAACCTTGAGTGTTTTGGCATGTGTCGTAAGGTAGTTGGTTGACAGACATACTTCGTAGAACAATGTCAATGTCAATATATATTTTATTTAAACAATAGAATTTTTACAAAACCACATGGCGCAGTCAGTGAACTGAATTGAATTAAATAATAATTAAAATGCCTGCAGAAGAGGAAAATATAATCAACAGAGGAATTATGTGATTCCAATATAAGTCAAGAGCAACAGATTCAGGTGCACAAGTGTACGAACGCATTTGTTTCGAGAATGAAAGAAAAATAAATTTAAAACATCCTGTATGTATGTACATCTCCCCAAAAATCAACGTCAACGCGGTATCTTCACATCGGTTTTGAATATGGACATACACGTTACTTCTATGAAACAGATCTGATTTAGATAACCAGTTTTTCAGACTATGTATATAGCAAATGCAATGTTCCAACTGTCAGGGGTTGAATATATCAGATTTTTAAAAATAGCAATACAGTTAATGGAATTTCAATCAAATCCATATAGTAGGTACACAATTAGAATATTCAATAAAAAATACACTTTGCATGAATCTCATTAAATAATAATAACTAAAATAATCTTTGTGTAAGCTATGATCTGATTTGGTGATACAAAATTGGCCAGTTTCACGATCGGTGGTAAACTTTTAGGGTTAAGTAACCTTAACAGACACTAACCAATAGAACTTGTTTCACAATCATCATTTAACTAATCGTTACATAACTAATTAAATGGTATTAACTTTTGTTGCGTTGGTATGAAAACCATCGATAGTATGGTGTTCTATGTCAAATGAAAGAAAAAAGAAGACATTTGGAGGATATGTTTTACAGTTTTTTATCATGGAGCCTAGTCTCCACGTTTTTTATGCTGAAACTACCATAGGGCATGTCCACGACAGTTGACAGTTGACAATACCCCTGTGGTAAAACAATATACAATAGACACGATGAAAAATTATGAAACAACAAACAACTATCAACCTATATTATATATTATTAAATATGCAAGCTCAATAATTAAAATAACTTTAAGAGTACACTGAAGCAAAACCAACTAAACTCAAATACGATCTATCATTATAAATCAGCATAGCCTCACTATTAAGTACCACGTGTTCTGAACGCTTTGTTTATTTTGTTTTACCACCGGGATCTTGTCAAAATAGTTTGTGACTTCACGTGGACATGTCCTATTGTGCAGAAAGAGCATTATTTCTATAATCAACCATAGCATTTTCCTTATTTACATGGGCGATGTATAGGTACCTTAATCGCACTTGGAGACCATCACAAGGACATGGTAGCCTGGGTACCAGGGCACGAGATCATAAGGACAACGAATTGGTTGCCATTTAAATATTTGTAGGTGGAGTAGGTGGATTAGGTGGCGCATAGGGGGGTTATGTTTAAGATATTTTTTATATCTCTTTTCGCTCACGAGGTACATCTCATTGTTATAAAATTGACACCCTGTATAAATAAACTTAAATTGACAAATGCAGCTGTCAGTTTGTATCAGAAGTGCTGTGTGAAACTGGCGGCAATCTATCGAATCAATAGGCAGCAAAAATGCCAACTTAAACTCAAATCGCTCCTCTTAAGGTCATTTTAGATTAGACAATTTCTTGTGCAATATTTAGCTCAAGTTTTGCAACAATTCAAATTGTTAAGTTTAAAATTAAAAATTGTATTAAGAACTGTCTACCCAGTTAAATTGTAAAACAAAAATAGAACAGGTTCTACTTTCTTAACAATTTGATTTATTTATATTTGTGTTTCTGTTTCACGATGAAAAAGTTCTATAAAAATGTCATTAATATTGATAATTTGTGGTTATGTATTGAAGTGGTTGAAAAATATATCTTGGAATAAACGAGAGATTGAAATGTTAATTGAGGAAATCTCAAAACATACTTGTTTTACAATGTAGAACACTCCCTTCTCCTCTGTTTTAAAGTTAATATTCGCTTAGTGACATGAGCAGCCGTGCAAATGATTAAATAACTATTTCAAAATTTCCGGTTCCATAACTAACGAAAATTATGAAAAGGTTATATTTATTTTATCATCAAATCAAATCACTGCGCAGATTCTTGAACTAAATATTGTTCAATAAATTGGGAAAGTCTAAAATAGCCCAAATCAGTTGGCCAATATTTCACACAAGAAAGCTATTCCAAATATTGTTCCAAAACTTGGACTAAATATTGCACGAAAAATTGTCTAATCTAAAATGACCTTAAATCTCTTAAAAATAAGGTATAGTAAGTAGGCTCTTTATTCGGAGAAAAATATAGTAAGTTAACCTACCTTGCAAGTAGCTATATCATCATGCCATAACTCTTTCAAAAATAAAACGTACTCTGGTTCCTTACTTCTTTTTTTACCATAAAATTTTCAAATACATTTATGCGAACGCTATTTTCGCATTTCTACTACCAAAGATATTTATTCTATTCAACGTAACCTGTCGCTTAACTCAAATTTATAAGTAAATTTTGGTAGGTCTGGCTTGCTACTCGTTCCTCCACCTTAATTTCCATAGGAAAGACATCAAAACAACTTTCCATTTGCATATTCCACTACGTTCAGAATATGGCAAGTGAAATGGATCACGCTGCCACCGGAATGATTTGCAATCCGAATTTCATCACTTTTGGATTAACTAAAGAAACGGTTGACGCATTGTTTCCCGTTCGCGGAGACATTTCTGGCCCAAGGTCCCGTTTGGACAACAGCCCTATCGCTGCTGTATGGTCACCGAACATATAAAGAAACAAGCTCTTATGCCGATTAGTTTCTGGGCCGGTGTCTAAGAGCTCTGAACCACTTTTGCAATTAAAAGGGGATTACATTACTAGTATTCAGGTGTTAGCAGATGTCTAAGCAGATGGCTTCTTTGATATGCCTGAAAAGCCTACGTTTCTTGTCATGGATTATAGATAAATAATGTATTTTTTCCACTACTGTGAAGTTAACAATTATTGCTTCTTCTAGCCAACTGAGAAGTTGAATTTCTCTATTAGTGGTTGATAATTCTTTATTATGAACCTAGTTCAATAATGGACAAATTCAAATATTTTGATAATTCAGATTAAATGATTTGAATAAAAATGCCATTAGTTGAAAATTCGCGCTTAACAAAAATGACTGATGACATAACGAGTATACGTTCATAATATATCGAAAACTGACAGTGTACTTGTCAGTCAGACGACGGAGTAAACGCTTCTCGTGGTGCGTGGTGAATTATTTTTAAATTTTGCCCTAAATTTGGCTAATAGTGGAAAAAAGTGTATATACACCTTGGTGTATAATATACTATTTCAAATAGGGAGGTAGAGAATTTTGCTTAATAGTATACAAAATCATATGATTGCTCTTATATTGGGGTGACACCTGAAATATTTATTGTACCCCCTTCTTCTACTTGGCTCCTGAGGAAATTTAGCGAAGAAAGTTCAGGATTTTTTCATTCTTTACTGTCCCTACAATACGCAAGTATGTAGATGAAGGTTTCCTTTCCGCAAAATCTACATTTTTCTTTGCCAACTATTTGAGCTTCTTAAAGTGGACACTGAATGGATACCTGTTAAAACGCAGTGCAGTTTTACTCTAGTTCAGGCATTTATTTTGACCTCAGCAGGTTTTAGCGTTACATCTGTTATTAATTTTTCTTCCATACCAAAAAATAAATTGCTTACTTCACTGAACTTTCATTCGGTTATTCCATCGAAAGTTCTGGGTAAATTTTGGTTAATTGTGAGACAGATGGCTGAAGACCTGGCTGGACCATTTCTTGTTTAACAAAAAAATACCAATTTCTTCTCTATCCTGCAATCTATGAATTATCCTACATAAATGGTACACCCTGTACGCTAGTAGTGAAATATATTATATTAAATGTGACTATTATTTGCACTTTATAGGAAATTGCCCTATGTTTTATATATTGCTATTATAGATTACGTTTCTTATATATTGAATTATGAGGGTCAATGCCGGTCGACCTTAATTTATTATTATTATATTCCATCCCCATTTGACCGTAACCATAAACTATCCTAATTTTAAATTTATGGGAAAACAAGACATTAGAAGGCTGCAAAGTATTTCTTGGTGTAAGTCCTACTCCAACATAAATAATTACTGTATGCTTATGATACGAAACAGTATATTCTTCACCTACTTGTGTACTTTAAAATTTTATACAATCATGTATACTGCCATCTGTTCCTTAAAAGTCTAACTACCTCACGTATAAACTTACTAAATCAGCGCACAGAGATAAATTGATTATGTCACTAACCTATATTACGTTTACGCAATACGAACTAGATGGCGTTGTGGAGCGTAATCAATACTTTAACCCCACTTGAACTAGTTTATTCGAAAGTATCCTCAGCCATTTAAGTATTTTTGTTTTGTTTTAATGTGTTGAATTTTACGATTTCCTTCGCTTTATTATTCTTATGGGGGGGGGAAACAATAATATTTGAGAGATTAAATAAAAAGATTATGAAGATGAAAAAAAATAGTAAAAGGCACGTACGTTAAATACAAGCGAGCTGCTTTAAAAAATAACAAAGCTGCGAATCAGCAGATTTTGAACAAATATTATGATATAAATATATAAGAAAGCATTAAAATAAGTTAGTTTAATTATTGATTATATCATACAACGCCCTCTAATTTAAATAGTTTGCAAGAACATCAAAATCAATTAACAACTTTGATGCTCACAATCCGTACATTAATCGGTACATGATAAACTCAATTCTCTAGTTATGTTGTTTTGCTTGTAGAATGCAGCATGAGCACTGAAAATTTTTTATAATAACATCCCCTTTATTAAATAATAAACTGGTGTGTAACAGATAAAATGCTCAACATTATTTTTTTAGCATCCCCGAGCGGATTAAGGTGCGAGGTTTATAAATGTCTTCAACACCATGGTGTATATACAATTTTTTCCTCTACTATTCAAATTGAGGACAAAAATTAAAAATAATTCACAAACGCACCACGAGAAGCGTTTACTCCCCGTCGTCTGACTGACAAGTACACTGTCAGTTTTCGATACATTATGAACGTACTCGTTATGTCATCAGTCATTTTTGGTTGAGCGCGAATTTTAAACTAATGGCATTTTTATTCAAATAATTTTATCTTGATAGGTAATTTCAAGCAGCAAATATGAAGACAGCCTCTTGGGTATACAAAATTATGTTGCACAAGTTTTTCTTGAACTACTATCCCTTGTGATGCAGTTTGGTCAAAACAATAAGTTTTAATAATATTTAATTGAAAGACATAAATTCCCTTGAAGCTAATTCCAATAAATCATGAATCGTTATATAAATAAGAATTAGGAAGGTTGCACGTACGAAGTTAAGTTCAGAGCGTGAAATAAACATAAATAGTATTATTTATATTTACTTATGATGAACTATAATCTACCAAGTATCCATCGACGATACATTCATTACACCCTGAATTCTCAAAATATTTCAATCCATTATTGACCTAGTTTAATAATAGAAAAAATTATATTAACCACTAATAGATAAATTCAACTTCTCAGTTGGCTAGAAGAAGCAATAATTGTAAACTTCACTGCTAGTAGTCGAAAAAAAAACATTGCTGCTAGGGTAAGCGATTTAGATTTGACTTTGATGACAGAGTCGGCACCTATCAAGCACTGAGAAAACTGTCTAAAAAACTATACTACGAAAAAAAGTTCGGTGGTTTGTTTAAATATACTGGAAAACTACACAAACGGATCGGAGAAGTAGAGTTAACGCTATAAAGATTATCACCAATTACGTAACCGGCAAGGAACCAAAAACATGGTACTTAAATAACATTTGAAAGTGGAAGTACCCAAATAATTTTTAAGCATGGGTAGCAAACTAAAACAGTATCAAAGATATCGAAAGGCTATAGGATTTTCAGTGCTCAATATGAAAATACCAATTTTAATTACGAAAAGTTGAATCAATTCAAACTACCACAACCCCTGTATATATTATGAGTCACACTACCCTCTGCAGTTGGCGCCCTTGCTTGTTACATTCGTTTGACTTGAATGTAGAGCTGGGAATATCATTTTTTAATGCAGCTCCACCATTCAATGTAATTAAACCTAAAATAGTTCAATAAAGCAGCAAGAATATATGAGCGAACTAGAAACGTTCAAATAAAAGAGTACGAAAAAATTGAACTGAACTGCAACAAGCATAATACAAGACTATCAGCTTGAAAATAAAAAAATTGTTATATAAGTTATATGACATTAAAACAAGAAATATTGAGAAGAAAGGAAGGAATAAAAGGAAAGGAAAGGTAGAAGGGTTTGAAAGAAATTTAATAGGCAGAAATATATGCGGGGTATAATAGACGTAACTTCTCCCTAATAAAGCACATGCAAACTATGGGCATATAATATAGGGCTGAACATTTTATTGTATATGGGACAGGAAGAGACGGTCTCTCACATTATCTTCGAATGTGAAGCACTGATTCAAGCAAGGAGGATGTTGTGGAAGAAATCCCAAAAGTCAAGAAGCTGAGATTGACAGCATATGAATATAGGCAACACTTTAAGCATATTATTATATCGGGAAAATAAAAAAATGTATATCTCATAAATATATGTTATATTACCTTGAATAATCTCCAAATACATTTTCAGTCATTCGGAAATAGCAAAAATGCAACAATTTGTCAAAAATACTAAACTTAAAAGTAATACCGTAAATAACATAATCCAAAAGTGATCTCAATAATGCTTCTAAAATAACGACGCCCATCTTTATGCTGTGCTAACACCGTCGCGGTGCTAGCGTCTAGGCATCATGTCTGCTGTTCGATATTTCGCGAAAGCTCCGTCAAACTTGCCATCTTTACAGGATTTTGAAACATTACCAAATATGAACTACTGAAAATTTCAATAAAAAAAATGGTCGGTATGGCTAATATGGACGAACATGAAAGAAAAATTGTTATGGAATTTGTTCATTTACTCGAAAAATCTAAACAACTGTTCAATGGTTTGAGGTAAGTGAAGTTTTTTCGTTATTGACTGCCTTACATTGTTTGTAACTTAAGGAAAGAAACAAATATGAAGCTTAGTAACTTTGGTAAATAGTAAAAGTATAAAAAATATCAAGGTATTAGTTAACTAATCTGTTTTATTTGTATAATAGGTATTACAGATACCACATGGTAACAAATATATTTCTTTTATCAAAAAATAAGCGAAACAACTTATTTATCAAATTGAAATTAATCGTTTTCTTCAAGATGTTGTTAACAAAGTGTAAATTAATTTTAAGATTCTTCTAAAATACATAATATGTCAACTTTATTCTTTTCAATGACAATCAAATTCATTGAGTCTCTATAATTGATTATTTAATTTATTTTCCTCTTAATATTTTTATTTATTTTTATGAAACTTCTGTTATATCATTTTGAACGCCCACTTTTTAAATTTTCTTATATATATGACATTCGACATACAGTTTCTAAAAACTATACATAAAATTGGTAACATTTGCGTTCAAAAATAAAATTGTTGTTGAAAAATGTTTGTACAGTAAAAATATTTATAAAACATCCACAAATTTTTTGCTAATCTAGTGATATTATGTAAATAATTTATAATCTAAAAAATGTACGAATGTATCAAGAAAATTCTAAATCAATGGTTATCACTAATCCATGAGAAAAACAAATTAAATATTCAAAAGACAATTTAAACCCAAACAAGACTGCAGGATTCGATGAAATTACACTTAAAACTATTTCCTCTATTTCCAAAATTATGTATAATAGTATATTAAGGTATAAATGGATAGGTCTTTAAAACACGCGCGATTTATCGAGCACGACGGCGAAGCCGGAGTAAGTGTGAAAGTGTGAAATAGAGCAAGTGTTTTAGAGACAAGTTATCCACGAATACTTAACGCTATTTTTTTTATTGGTCCCCTTTGAAATTATAAATAACAACAACAAGAAATGGAAATAAGAACTAATAATGTAAAATGGTTGAATTGCGTTGTCATGGAAATGAGGAGATCATAAATTAATTCGCATTTTGATGGAAGTTCAACCTTATTGAGTTCTGTGAATGTCAATAGTATTAATTTAAATACCATTTTCTCTGATTTGAAAAATCGAAATATCTCAAACAATACCAACTGTACTTTCCATTTTCATTTGAAAAATTGAAATTATTGAAAAATATTGTATGAATGAAGGTTTTGACGTTACAAAGTATTCCTGTCAGATCAATAATAAAAAAATTGTCGTTTAGACCATAGAAGTAGACTTCGTTTCTCGAGTTGTTGATGTTGCCATGGTAACTTTAAAAAACGCGCGTGTTTTAAAGTTCGATTTAAACACGCTGAGGCGTGCTTTAAATAGGTAAAATGGTTCACCTATAAAAAAAATATTTTTTTTTAATTAATTTTAATTAACATTTTCAACAATAGAGTTAAGTTTTAGTTCAAGTCAACCATATACAGTGCTATTCAACCGTCCCCTCCCCCCTCGTATCTTTTGAACGGCTACACTTACATTAATAAAATTTGGAGGGTGAAAATAAAGTGTTGTAAACTTCTCTACGAATGGTAACAGGTGACGTAATAGTAATAGATGACGTCACAGTGCCACTCTGGCCAATAATTTTAAATAGGACCTTATGGCAAGTGATATCTCGTTTGAAAGGCATTGACATTGGCTACATAGCCATATTAATTTTGTTTGGGTTTAAACTAATTTTGAAGCATAAATTGAATAAATACCAAAATTATTATTTCACATTTAAATATTGAAGATTTTTCAGTCCGCCTCTGGTTAGTTGGCAAAAAAAATTGGCGTTTTTAATTTGATAGTATTTGTTGCCTTGCAAAGTTTTTCTAAATATTTCTTAAATATTTAATTTTATTATTGTTTAACGAGACGTTTAAGAGTTTACATAGGCAAAATGGTACGTACTCATGCCGACAAAGTAGCAGCTATCTTAATAATTGGTGAATCTAGAAGAATCTCCATGAAGCTGAACGTTTATTTAATGAGAGATACCCAGATCGCCCTATCTCGAGAACTTATTTCACAAGTTTGAAGTAACAGGTAGTGTTCAAGATGCCAAACGATCTGGTCGACCAACATTTAGTGATGATAAAAAAATTGATATAGTTGCTGAAATGGTAGTAAACCCTATTTCCTCTTCAACTAAAGTTGCGTCTATCTGTGAAGTAAGTAAAAGTACAGTACAGAGAGTGTTGGCTAAAAACCACCTTTCGGATGACGACCCCCACAGAAGACTCGAATTCTGTGAATGTATGACAAATAAAATTAGTCAAAACCTACATTACACAAAAACAATTTGTTTTAGTGACGAAAGTACTTTTTGCCTCAATGGAAATGTGAATACACAAAATGTAAGGTATTGGAGTGACACAAATCCTCACACCTTTCGTGAACAACATATCCGATTTCCAGAAAAAGTCAATGTTTGGGCAGGTATTTTGGAAAACCACATAGTTGGTCCTGTCTTCCTAAATTCAAATTTAAGCGGTGAATTGAGCCGTTAATTCTTGAAATTCTGGAAGATAATCCAGATGAATTCGGCCATCATTTCAACAAGATGGTGCTCCTGCACATTATTATGGTGCAGTAAGACGTTACCTGGATGAAGAATATCGAGGTAGATGGATCGGCCGGCGAGATCCTATAGAATGGCCACCTCGGTCACCAGATCTGACACCAAGAGATTTTTTTCTATAGGGGTACTTGAAATCCAAGGTTTATACTACGGCACCAGATAGCATTGGCGTTTTGAAATAAATAATTATTGAAGAATGCAATGCAATTTCAGCTGACACATTCGAACCAGTACGACAAGAGTTTACTAATAAGATGTATTACTGTCAGGAAGTAGACGGAGCACATTTCGAACACTTGCTATAAGAATCCATTGTTGATATTTAATTAATTGAATTTTAAAAAATAATTTCACTAATTTTGATATTTATTTAATTTATCCGTCAAAATTAGTTTAAACCCAAACAAAATTAATATGGCTATGTAGCCAATGTCAATGCCTTTCAAACGAGATATCACTTGCCATATGGTCCTATTTAAAATTATTGGCCAGAGTGGCACTGTGACGTCATCTATTACTATTACGTCACCTGTTACCAGTCGTAGAGAAGTTTACAACACTTTATATTCACCCTCCAAATTTTATTAATGTTAGTGTAGCCGTTCAAAAGATACGAGGGGGGAGGGGACTTTTGAATAGCTCTGTATATGTATTTTTGAGAATAAAAATATAAAAGTTGTAAACTACCTTTACTTGCCCCCCCCCCTATATTTAACCCTTCCGGCGCCCAAGTATTCCCAATAAACAAAAATGACGTTACTAATATTAGATAGATATTTGAAAATATTTTTTTGTACAACTGTCATTAAAAGTGACACTTTTAATGATAGCAAACAATGTTAAAAACGATTGTTTACATAGCAGCGTGTTAAAAATACTTTTAACACTAGTGTTAAAAATATTTTTAGCACGCTGCTATGTAAACGTCTGCCATTCACAACAATCTTTTGATTATTTGAATACTAAAATGCATTTTGAATTTATTGTCATTGCAAATTCGCTCGTTTCATTATCAAAATAGGGAAGTTGTACAAAAAACATTGTATGGTATTTGTGTTAAAAGTGATTTTATTTTGTTCGTGAAATTGTTCAATTCGCTCCGCTCATTTCACAAACGTTTTCACTCACAAAATAAAACCTCACTTTTAACACTCATATCATAAATAACTATTTATCACCAATACAATTAATAACTAAAAATATCCTATTACGGTTATAAAATTTTTAATAAATGTTTTTAACTCTTCAGGGATTTACCTCAATACGGACACAAACAATGGCAAGCATATTTTGGTAGAACTTTCGATATATACACGAAATTATGGAAATTTCAACAGCAGCACCGTCAAATTTTAGATTCCAAATATGGACTGAAACGATGGCAGATAGGAGAAATAGCATCTAAAATCGGGCAACTTTACTATCATTATTAGTAAGTACTAACGTAGAGTTAACTGTATAAACCCTCACTTCGTGGAATCTACTCATCATATGGTTTTAAAAACAGTTAGTTTCATTTAAAACCATATGATAAGTACTAACGTGTCTAAAAAAAGGAAACTACAGTTCCTCCTAAGAGGGAGCTAGCGCCCATTGAATAGAATTTGAATGATCAATAAGTATATCAAGTAACACACCTCACTAGCAACTAAACACTCTTTATTTTCTCATTCAACTGTTATTAAATACATTTTATTAATTTCATAATTTTATGCGTCAAGTTTCAATCATTTAAATAATCTGGATGTTGAAATTACTGCTAGTGCCCCGTAATTAAGTCCAAATTTGTCAAATAATGATTGTTCTTGCACAAAAGAATCTGATAATTGCGTTGTTAATCTGTTTCTTATTATGTGAGCTCTAATATAATATACATCCCTTCCAGAAGTACAATAATTTTTAACTATTTTAATATTTCTGGCGACACTGCGATGAAAAAACAATCTGTTAAGCCGATTTTGAGGACAGATTTTGTCAATTTTCGCGGTGTCAGTAACAATTTATATAGGAATTGCCACTTCTTCAGTATTTAATTATATTAATATCATTTGTCTTTCCAGTTTGAGAACTAGTGAAACAAATTACTTAAATGAGGCGTATTCTTTTTATTCCGCAATACGAGGTCGAGCTTACTATTCAAGAGCAGCAAAAGAAGATAGGTAAGATATTGTCATTTCAATTTAATTCAATCATGCCAATTACAACTCCAATACGTGATCATGTACCAGTTAAGTTCTGTGACCGTAATTAACGCCCTGCTGTATTGGTTTTACGTCAAGCTGTGTTTCAATGATCATGGCAGATTTTCGACTCAAAACATAGACGTGGTCGTTTTGTATTGCTGGATGTCGCAATTTTTAGTTCTTCGTTTTGACAGTCGCGTCTGTAGATCAAAATAATTTGCTCGAGAAATGGATCCAATAATTATTTACTATTGACATAGAAAAAGTATAACAAAAATAAGAAGCAAGAGAAGATGAGACGTTCATCTTATCAATGTTACGAGATAAATGAATGGAGCAATCCGTAACTTATTTGGCAAACTCACAACTAACTGTACCTACCCTACTACTACTCCAATCAACTTTTAGCCTGTTGTTGGCATAAATCCCCGCATCAAGCCGGTCCCAAACGGCTCATGTGGCTAGCTCGTTGGCTAGCTAGACTAGATTAGTTTTGTAAATAGCCACGGTAAGCAATCAGGACGCTCACACGACATGGCAAGTATAACAAATATTTGACATTTGTGTCCTAATGTACAAGGTATTCAGATGAATCCTGGCAACAAACCAAACACGATGCAGGGCATAAAACGATATTTGTTTGGTTTGCTTTTGGTTTGGTTTCAGCAAAAGTTTCATCGGTAAAAACAGGAATACTGTCAAATCTGTCTACCAGCTGGCCCAGCTGGGAACTTTAAACTCAAGAGACGATTAAAGCTGAGGAGATTGGTGAATTTGGGAGTCCAGCTGGGGAAAGTAATCTAGATTAAGAGGCACCAGTAGCCTCCTGGCGACGTCTAAGCTAAGTCTAAAGCACCCAAATCGAGACTAATTTATAGATAGCTCAATATAAACAATGTTTTTATCAATCGATGAATGAGTTGGGTCATTGCATTATGAAAGCACTTGAATTTCATGTTTTCATGTCAATATTAAATAAATAATATGGGTGATAAAATCATAGAGATACTATACAGATATAAGAGGCAGCAAGCCAAGTCGAAACCCGTAAGCATGTAAAAGAAAGATAGAAGTTATAGGAGGTTTATGCTGTCTTACTATAATAGTGTGTGCTATACAGGGTGTCTCATTATATTCTGACTGTTTTTAAGAGCTTATATCTTCGAAACGGTTCTGGATAATAAGATGCGGTTTCCACAATTAGGTGACACATTTATATAAATGGCCTACTTCCGGTTTATAACCCGCTAGAAAAGTGGCGTATTTTTAGAATACAGTAGATGTAATTTATTAAATGGGACACCCTGTATATTTAGAAATTTCTTGAAAAACGCATATTTTTACTTTATAACGGTACTTTAAAGTTTAAAATCGGTGCATAGAAAGCGAGGTTAGATAACTTTAACTAGGATACTGTGATGATTTAGATATACCTAAAGTTGGAACTTTATTAGCTAAAGTGAACTGTAAAAAATAAATAGGAACATGTTTTAGGGCACTCTAAAACAAATGTTCGATGTGTCTTCCTTCTTGGTCTATATTATATATATACATTTGTGGAATCGAACCAAGTTGTCAAATGCGAAAGTCTTAAATCGCCCAGGGAAGGATTCAGTAGAGTGTTTAGCAGTTTTGTGATATTAGCTGTATCATTTAGGTTTTACGTTTGAAAAATATTTTTTTCGACACTTTACATAAGTTGTCAGCATCAGTATATCTTCTCTAGTACTATATTATTCGATTTGCATATTATTTTCTGCTTTTAGACAAAATGGGGGATTGTTCCGCTAGCCTTGTTTACATGTCTGTAATAATGAAAAGCTCCTTTTTATTAATTTTGGAAATTCCGCTATTTTAGGTCTGAACTGATGGTGAAAAAATTACGATATTATGCCCGATTTATAGTTGTATGTCTTCTTTTGAGACGAATGAAGTTAGTTAGAGAATTAATAGTAGAATTAGACAGACATATCGCCGATTACACGAGCACGTATGAACCGGACGACCAGATCGAATGGAGTTTGGTTCTGGATGAAATAAAGGGTTTTATACAGTCAGACTCTCTTGTGCAAGTTTTACATGCTGACACGAACCCAATCGTTCTTTCACACAGGTGAGTGGATTTTTCAAAAATTTTGGTGTATTTGATATTACAAAACATTTTTACTTTAATATTAATTCAATACTAAATCATTTAACAATATGGATACCAAAACCTCTCGCCTAAGTAGGTACTTAACATTCATTATACACTGCGTCCATAAAGTAAATCCACTATCAGCTTTTTGTTATTTTTTTAAGGAATTTAAACTATAATGTTTTTTATATTTTTATTTCAACGTTTCGGTAGCATTACAGCTACCGCTATCAAGAATAATTAAGTTTTATTCAATTTTTTCCCATTACTGAAACTAATGAAAAAGGTAGAACGTGTCGCGGGACACACGGTAGGAACTTTAGTTCCTTTTAAGCAAAAATTATGTAATACATCTGACGTTATAGATAAACGATTTGCATATTCTTTGGTCGTCGAGTAGTAAGTATACCAGACTCTCACGTTGTAGACCCGGGTTCGATTCCCCGTGAGAAAGTTTTTTTTTTGTTAATTTTATTTTTAAATAATTATTCTGCTTGATATTAATAACGACAACAGGTAGACGTTTGAAATATTTAGCAGAATATTCATTATTAAAGATAATGGTACGGTACCCTTCATGAGGGAGTCCGACTGGCAACATCTACTTATAACAGCATCGTATATTTAAAAAGGAAAACCGTAGCATTATACAAATTGGACATTCAAGAACTGTACGTTTACCACAAAAAAAATTAGTGGAAACATAAAATTGAATTGTTAAATTTTAAATTTGAAGTTATATTACAGTTTATAGAAATTTTTATTATCTAGATTTTTTCTTAAGTGGGTCGTACAAAAAAAAATGTTGTTCGACTCGTGGGGATTGTCCATATCGTCCAGCAGCAGCACTTTGTACGTTCTCCTAGGTCATCATACGTCCTGTCCTTTCCAGGAGACATCTTTACATCGACAGGTGTAGGCCAAGACTCACCCAACACACACTCTCGCCTTGCATAGAGTTGTGTCCACCAGCCCCATTGTATGGAGGTGCTTCCTTAGTTGACAGTGGCCAGTCAGAAATGCTACTGTCAAAAGTAGGTTTTCCGTGATCCTGGCAAAACTGTATTACTTGATTTCATACCATCTCTTTAGCGATTGAGTATGGGTGTATCATGTGATTAACTCCGCAATTGCCGAAGTCGTCAGACCAGTATAGCTGGGTTCTATAAGTCTTAGTCCAGCCGCTTCCCTGGCTAAAGAATCGGCAATACGATCCTCCTGTCGTGCCCTTTAACCCACCTCAGTATAATATTGTTATCTACCGAGATCTTAGCTACATCTTGATGGCACTCTAATACTAGCCATGATGCAACACGTTGTCTGCAGTCAGTGCAGACAGAGCTGGTCTGCAGTCAGTGCAGATAGAGCTGGTGTGCAGTAAGTGCAGATAGAGCTGGTCTGCAGTCAGTGCAGATGAAGCTTAAACTCAATCCGTTACATGGCGCTGCTATATAAGAGTAACCAGCGATAAGACTTTAGTTTGTATTTACAATCTTGTGTTATAATAACTAATTCAAATTTGTTTATCTTTCAGGTTGAGTCCTTTAACAACGCCACCTGTGGAAAAGTCTCAATATATGAATTTAACTCTTCAAGAGATATTGATAGTAGGTAGCGCGTCAGAGCAAGTAAAGTTTTCTGAATTAACAATGGACATGTTTCGCATGATACAAACATTAGAAAGAGAGCCACAGGAAGATTTTAATCATATTTATGATGCATCACCAGCGCCAGGAAGAGTTCCGTACGGTATTAACCCTCCGAAAGGGTAAGTATCAAAATTGTGCAAAATAAACAGAAATTTTAAGAACTGGGAAATAAGTATATGAATATAAATGATCGTAGGCAACAAATTTTTGTAAATATTTGTTAAACTCAAATATTATATTATATCATTTCTTTTAGATATATTGAAAATGGAGATAGGCCCTCGAGACGAGAAAATCCTCACAAATATTTATTGTACAAACCCACCTTAAGTCATGTCTTAGTATTTTTAGCTAGTGGTTTTAAAGAACTACCAACCAATGGTGCTTTGTTATTGTATTTATCTGCTGACGGTTGTTTTTCGACTACAAAACATCCTGAAGACAGTAAGTTTCAAACTACATTTATTTACTTTTGGTTGATTTAAATAGTTCGCCATTTATGCGGTGACGTACATACCCTAAAAGAGAAGTTAGCTACATAAGGTTTGACATAGAACCACAATTCGGTTATCTTCTTTCTTGAAATGGTGATGAAGTATATTTTGCTTGTGTATGTGTTGAATATTATAGACTTTGACAGTTCTTCATATTCGATTGGCCTTGTAACTGTAACTAATTAGGTCATAAAACATATAATCAGAAAGTGGCTAACTTCATCTTCAGGTTTGTGACGTATCTGTAGTGAAAGTTGCAAACATTTAGGGAATTCTTAATTTCCAGTTGGCTCCTGGAATATTCAGCTTATGAAAAATGTTTGAATTAATTTTTGCATAGAAGTACTAAGATATTTTAATAAAATACCAAAAACCCAATTGAAAAAATTTATGACCCGAGAAAATATATTTGACACTATTTCTCACATGCAACTTTCCACTCCTGTATTTGTAAAGTCTTCCTCTATAGCAACTTTCTTTCTTCCTCTCGATTTTGAAATCCAGTCAGTTATCTTCCTGGTCATTTTTGTCTATTTTGGTGTCAATACAGCCCAGTTCCTGAGCCACTAGCGATAGCGATTAAATTTGGACTCAAAAGTAGCGTTAAAATTGTTGCCAACAAAGCAGCTACAGAGTCAAGAAGTCTCAAGTATATATTTTTCCTAAAGACTTCACAACTAATTGAGCAGTTTTTATCTTTATAAAAAATTATCTGGACACTAGAAGAAAGTGTGATAAAAAATCTAATGCATACAATTTTTCAGTGGGTTATGACCTTGGAGGTGTTCTAACTAGTAGCCGAAGAGAGGGAGATCATAAAAAACAAAAAGAAGCTCACTGCCTTTATCCTGGTGATCTATATCCGTTCACAAGGAGACCCCTGTTCGTTATAGTAGATTCCGATAATAGTTTCGTTTTTCAACACATACCCAGATATTTTGGACAGCCTTTGGTTACTTTAATGTCGCCACAAGATACACCTCCAGCTTTCCAAGGTAATAATTTTTATTGATATAATAATTACATCGTGCACGTTATTTTTACGTCCGATTTATAATTTTTAGATCAACAGCACAATGGTTCTCTGTTTACACTGTTCCTTCATTCACCTTTGACAGCCTTCTGTTATTGTTGTAATTTGACGACTATTCCAATACACCATTGGGAAAGATGTCAAAGTTTCGTTGATAGATTCGTAACGGAGGCGTCCCGTCTCTTTACTAGATCACGAGTCGGTAAGTATATACTTTATACATAGCTCCTTTTACTAATTCACGTTGACAGAAAATGATCAAATTCAGCAGAAAAATAAATATAGTTAAATGTTTTATTTGCTGTATTACTCTGGACAAGTATAGTGCCAATCTTTCGCGTGGTACACGTCATATCTTGATTTAACTTCTTTGATTACCATACAAATAGCTGGTGTAGGCAAGTGGTACTCAACATCAACCCCCACCATCTTATTGTAATCTTCACTAAGAAAAGAAAAGTTAAACTTGATGGGGGCAAGGTTGAATGGAGACAAGAGGTCTGACACTAGACAGTAAACTCCTGTGGAACGAACAAAAGGAGATTATATTCAAAGCAAAAATTGTTAGAATTATGTGCAAGAGTCTGACAGGGAGAAATTGGGGCTGTAACCCAAACATCCTGTGCTGGATGTACTCTGAATAGTGAGACCAATCATCACGTATGAAACCATTGCGTGGAGTAGTTGAACTAGCCTAGTGACGACGAGAGAAAACCTCTCCAAAATTCAAAGACTAACTATCTGTATCTGTAAAGTAGGGAGGGTGAGTGTTGGCTCACAGCACTTAGGCCACACGTGACTCATTGTACATCCTCCCGAGGAGTTGTCCTCCTAGGTCATCGTCCATCCTATCCTTACCAGGAAGGTGGACACGTCACTAGGAGACATTTCCTTCATGTCGGCAGGTGTAGGCCAAGACTCACCGAACACACACTCCACTCTCTTATTGACGATAACTCCGGACACTCGCATAAGACATGCCTGACAGTTTCATCTTCCTGTTCACACATCCTGCATAGAGGTGTGTCCACTAGCCCCATAGTATGGAGGTTTCCTTAGTTGATAGTGACCAGTCTGAAATCCTACTGTTAAACGTAGGTTTTTCCTGGTCATCGCCAAATATTTCTTCGACGCCAGCTTCCCAGGGTCCTGGCAAGACTGCATCCTTCGATTCCATCCCATCTTCTATGGGGATTGAGCAAAGGTGTAACGTTTGGCTAGTTCCGCAATTGTCGAAGTCGTCAGGCCGTAGGATGTCCCTGGGTGACTAACTATTTAATAGATCATGTTCATGTTATCATCTTTGTGGATACTAATCATTCTAGTTGCATGATTTCAAACATTAGTTGGGTACAGCTTAGCCATCATAACTTCATTGGTACTGGTAGAATTAGGAATAAGAATTCCTATCATGTTAATGAGTGAGTGATGGGTGAGTGAAGTCTGACCAAGCAATCATCAGAAACAACATAGCTTATTATATGTAATTTAAATTATAATTCTCATATTGGTTTTAATTATTGCAGAATCGTCATATCTTCAATTTTTCGGCGACGACTTCCTTCGCTTACTGTTATTGCGATATGTATTCTGCGACGTAGTGCTTCATCTTCACAGAGCGTTCAAAGGTCGTCAGTACCGTCCGAGATGTCAACCTCCTTTACCAGAAGCAGAATTGTTAGAGCATCCATCTTTACAGCACCTTGTGTTAGACCTCGCGGCACACCTCGAAGTGCGGACTCACTTTATGGAAAGTCACGAGGTCGAATGATCCAGGGCGTCGTCCTCATGGCCATGTGTGGGGTTTAGTAAAAACTGGACATCATCTTCACGGCATATCCATGAGGATGGATGCGAAGCAAGAGATTGGTCGTTGATTCGTATAGTAATGCTGATTGCCTTCGCCATAGTATTTTTGCTTACAAACAAGCGTTTTTCGTGGATGATTATAAGAGCTTTACAATTTTTTTGGACTCTTTACACACTATACGGCAGAATAATAGTTTGCAAGTACCTGCCTGTTTTGGGATTAGTCTCTCTGATACTTATCGATAAGAAGCGCAAATTAGAATATGAAATGTCCTTTGGGGCATATCTTAATTCGAAACATTCAATTTCGGTGATACTATTCACATAGCTCAATGTTGAGCACATCGTCTTTCAAAAATTCCGTTCATATATCGAATTAACGTTATGAATATACACCTTTTGGACATTACTACCAAGTAAGTTTTTTAATATTGCCATTATTTAACCAACTTCTGGACTAGTTAAATGAATCATCAAGCAATTTCTAATTTAGAAATGTTTTAAATGTATTTTTACTGCACAATATCGAAGTCTGTAAAGCAACCTAGACAATATATAATGTCCAGCTCAAGTCACTCCTTTATAGATGTTTTTTTTTCGGGTCGAGATGGGAAACTGTTCGAATGGGCTCTAACCAGTACCAAGACAGTGTTGGACTCATCCCCACCAACCAAACCCACCGTCACTCCCCGCCTCGGAATACTTCAAAACGGGGACTTCAAGACGGGTGGCGGTTCCTTA
The DNA here is from genome assembly GCA_910591685.1 of Galerucella tenella. Classification (NCBI taxonomy): domain Eukaryota; kingdom Metazoa; phylum Arthropoda; class Insecta; order Coleoptera; family Chrysomelidae; genus Galerucella; species Galerucella tenella. The sequence goes on from CAJUYH010000831.1 coordinate 55,528, forward strand.
CACACTCTCCGTCATCTTCTCTCTTCTGTCACTCCTACCTCTAACATGCCATATCAAATGGTACAATGACTTAGGTCAAGTGCCCGGGCTGTTGAGCACAACCCAAACGTTTGAATGAATGAAATGCCATATCAAGTCCTTCTTTTTCCCTAACCATGCTCTCCACTACGCCACTTACCTCCATCCATTCCTCCTCGCCCCTCAACATTATCTCCACCATGTTTTTCCAATATACCGCCTCCCCTAGTTTATTTTCCTCCTTCCTTCATCGTTCTTCCAGCATGTAATCACATGTCCCACATCATCCTCCCCTTCACACCTTTGGCACACACCAGTCTCTTTTTTCCCAATCTTGTGGAGGTACCCTACTCTCAACCAAGTTCAGTGAGCACCTGTGTCAAGTAGTTCACCTCTCCGAATTACCGGTTCACCCAATCGCTTCTGCTCCCAACCGCTCCTTTTAGCGCACCCTCATACTCATCCCACCTTCTCTCCATTTCCTCCTCCATCCATTCCTGTGGCTGTACTTCCTCTCTGGTCGCTCGCATCCCTCCACCGTTTCTGTCTCTAGCCATCACGTATTCAAAGATAAAAGAGTAGGAAATAAAATATTTATTACGATAGACTAAGATTATATACCTTAGTAAAAACATAAGTAATACATTTTCAGCAAATTATTTTACCACAAACCGAGCACAATTTTCAACATTTTTGACAAAAAACGGATTTCTCATCCACAAAATGTTCCATTTCCTAACCCCACTTAACTCACATGTTAACCGCGAACTGTACAAGGAGCTAGCAACCAATAAAACATCATGAACTCTTGTTTTATGATTGGCTGTTATTGTTCTGCCGTCAGATGTTATGGTATGGATCTTAAACTGGCGCCCTCTACTATGACCAGAAATTAGAATACATAGACCTCGATATCCTTTTATAGTCTTCATGGCAAACCGGCTCAAATTGTACGTCATAAATCTTAGTCGTAGATACGTCTTACGTGAGTATGAACCCAACCTTACTTTTTATTTTAGTAAAATAAAAGTATGACAAATTGTTTGATGATTTTTTGAATATATAAAAATATAAAATCCAGAAATTGGTCAAGATACTTGTTCTCGTCATCCCCAGTCCTATGTATTATAAGATCTTTCATCTTTCTGAATCAGTGACCAACAGTGATTAAATAAAAGCCTTCTCGTGCCGATTACGATAGTGAGTATTATTTATTAATATTATAATTAAATTATTTGAGTGCATGACATTAGAATTAGGATGAAACAATCTACTATACCACACCTTT
>CAJUYH010000831.1:56933-70015 GCA_910591685.1 Galerucella tenella
AAAGGTGTGTCTTGGTTTTCCCCTAGATGGATTACAGTAATTATTACAGATACCTACTTTTCCACCTCATTCCTACATTGGACAAGTCCCACTAGAGGTCCCAACAATCGATCCACCGCAATATGGAGGTGCGTCGATACCTTTCATTTTCTATATCATACATAATAATAAATCCAATAAATATATTTGAAAGTTATGACGATATATGAGACAGAGGCAGACAGAAAGAAACAAATTACCCATAATTAACAAGGATAACATTGAAATTATAGATGACTAAAACAATTTTTCTTAATATTCCAGCTTAGACACACCTGTATTTTATTATCAAAATAATTCATTTTTTCTACTCCCTTACTTTAATTTTAATATTAGATAATATACTGGAACTCTACTCTAATGATATACATCCAATATGATTGCAAAATTCCAATATTCGGTCAATACATACACAATATATATATATATATATATCTATATCTGACGGATCTATAAGGCATTAAAAGGTTTATTGCATAATATATTTTTACCTAGTATTGAACTGCATATTCTAATGAAACTTTTTTAAGTTTGAACTATTATTTTTGAGGTATCATGTTTAACACACCAAATTCATACCATAATGAGATTTATAGCTAAACAAACTTTTAATATGCGAAGTTATCGGTAACAATTATTATTAAATAAATTTTGTTCAAAACACTGTACATAATTCTATCAAAAGTTAAATATTTGAATATATTATCATGCGACTGCTTAATCTTAAAACAGAAAAAAAGTAATTAAACTAGCCATTTTTTAACTGCATGCATGGTTATAGAAGCGAATTAGTCGACCCAAGTTACTATACAATTTATACGATATTATACAAGGCGTCCCAAATAAGAGTGTACAGCTTATTACTTACTTCATAGAGATGGGATTTTCTACAAATAATTTAGTTTTTTTTAAGTTTCCTGGTTGGTTTGGCCTGATTAAAATTAAAACGTTTTATTATTTTAAATAATCATGAAATTGAAAATATCCAATATAATATTTAAATAATAGGTATATATAGCAATAACAAATCGGAATTTATACAGCAAAAAAATTAACACAATTGTCGATACTTCCGATACTTCTCAACTCCCAGTCTCCTACGTATTTCATCATTTCTTATTTTGTCTGTTAAAGTCACATTCGCTACTCTTCTCGCGTATTTCATTTCCGTTGCTTGCAGTTTCTCTTTTAGTTTACTTTATTAGTTGATTCCCTTTTCTTATCTTTCTCTATCAAGTAAATAGTTAAATAAACTCTCTTATTGTGTTCTAATATTTTTGGGTCGAATTCAATAAAATGTTCCATACAATATCTAATATTTTATTTAACGATTCTCATAGTACTCTTTTTAATTCCAAAGTTATAATATAATTGCGGATAATTGTCGAATTCTGAATCTACATATATCGCTAACGTAACATTTTATTATAATAGTCTGAAAGAAGAATAACACAGCTCCACAAAAAAAAATTCACTTTAATGAAGCGGGAAGTAATTGACACAATAATAATAAAATGGCTGTCGTTTGTAACGCTAATGGCGAGAAAGGTTCGTACGAAGCGACATAGATAAACAAGATCGATTTTGGCTTCTGCGCAAGACAGTTGGCAAACTTCACGTGAATTCTTCTTATGTGAAACGGAGTCTACATTTGGACCAGGAAATATGCATACCGTAGATCATGTACATATGTTTACGCAAGTTCACGTAAGCTGATAATTAGCGAACTATATTTCCAATAATTATTGAATAAAACTCGAAGTCGAACACTATTTATATATTACACAGAACTACAACTTAATGATTAACATGAAAACGTTTCGTTTGGTTGCGGAAATTTGCTACTTTCAATTTGCTATGACCGATATACTGGAGAACTACTCCACTAGAGTTACTTTTGTGAAAATTACCGCGTGACAACTGGAGCTAGAACTCAACGTTGGAGCTGAACTGAGTTACTTAAAGTGACATTAACTACTGAACTTTTAAATTGATGTTTTCTCATAAGAAAACTCGCATCAACCATAAAACTATTGAGATTGGCAATGTTCTCACGATTTTGGAAAACGACGGTATTATGACACCCGTCCTTCTAAGAAAGGTCTTAAGTGCACCAATATAGTTATTAAATTCTTAACTTCTAAGAGTCTTTTTGTGACGGGTCAAATTGGTTGAAGCCGAAGTTTATTTTATATAAACAAGGGATTAACTTCTGAGAGTACTTTTACGACGGGTCAAATTGGTTGACGCCGAAGTTTATTTTGTATAAACAAGGGATAACTTTTTTCACGCAGTACAAAGGTTGTAAAATTTGCCTAATACAAATTTATCGGTGAGAAAAATGTGTTTTCGAACATACTGCCCGCGACAACCAGGTTACTAAAATTGACATATTATTTACAACTTAACTAATTATAAAAACTACTGTACAAGAGTCGGATGAGAATAAAAGGGGTCAGTCTTTTGCATAAACTGGTATTACCGATATTTTTGTGATGGGCCGAGTGTACTGACTTTCGCTAGTTTTAAGGCGAACCACACGAACCCGGCCATCCTTACCAGGAATCGTTTCAATTACACGGGCTAGTGGCCAATTGAGTGGATGGGACAACTCATCTTTTACTAAGACCAGATCATTAGTTCTAATGTTATCAGTGGGCCTGAACCATTTGGGTCTATTTTGGAGACGATTGAGATAATCAATCGACCATCTTTTCCAAAACTGTTGCTGAATCTGTGTGCACCTTTGCCAGAACGATAAAGTGTTTTCTACTCGACTAGATATGTCTTTGTCAGGGTATGCCGTTAAAGGGGAGCCTATCAGAAAATGGCCAGGAGTGAGGGAATTGAAATCATTGGGATCATTCGACAAGGGGTACAGGGGTCTAGAGTTGAGTATGGCTTCTATTTGCGTAAGGATCGTAGTGAATTGCTCAAAGGTGTATGTTTGCTTTCCAACAATTTTGTGCAGGTGATTTTTGGCGCTTTTAATCGCCGCTTCCCAAAGCCCTCCCCAATGGGGAGATTTTGGGGGTATAAATTTCCATTGTGTTTCCGTTTTGGAGAGAAATTCGAGAATGGGTTTGGAGGAAACCGGAGACAGAAAGAAGTCGCGAAGTTCTTTGAGTTGGTTTCGAGCACCAACGAAATTAGTAGCATTGTCGCTATATATCACGGAAGGATGCCCACGACGAGCTATAAACCGCTTAAGAGCAGCTATGAACGCGTCTGTGGACAAATCAGACACGAGTTCCAAATGAACGGCTTTGGTAATCATGCAAACAAATAGTGCCAAGTAAGCTTTTACAATTGGAGCTTTGCGTGAGCGATACGGTTTAACCATAAAGGGTCCCCCAAAATCTACACCAACTTTAACAAAGGGCCTGCATGGAGATATTCGATCCTTGGGTAGATCCGCCATAATTTGTTGAGACATAATGGTATTGAATCGATGACATGTTATGCAATTTCTGATAATGCGTTTCAATTCGCGGAGACCGACCATTGGCCAGTAGCGTAGCCGGACGCTGGAGAGGACATTCTGGGAACCACTATGTCCTAATCGAACATGCTCATGTTTTAGTAAGAGAGAGACGGTGTGATTCTTGGAAGGCAACAGTATGGGGTGTTTCTGTTGATACGGAATATCTGCATGCGATAGGCGTCCACCTACTCGCAAAATTCCGTCGGTATCTAAAAATGGTTGAAGTGAGAGAAGTTGCTTGTTTGATAATGTACCACGAGAGAGAGCTTTAATATCGTTGTAGAAACAATGAGTTTGGAGGTTCTTAATAATTAACAAAGTAGCATTTTCAAGTTCATTTACCGATAAAGAACCTGTCAATTGTGCATGTTATGTACAAACCGTAGAATGTATGCTACTGTCCTTTGAAGCTTAGGGAAAGTCGAGAACTTTGACGAGAGCTTGGGCCAAAATTTTTCTTCAATTACCGTGGAGGTGAAAATTTTCTTTTTTAATTCAGGAGGATCCTCCATGGGGCGGAATTGGGCAAAGTCACTCAATACAAGAGATGAGTCTTTTAGAAATGAAGGACCGTTGAACCAAAGATCTAAATTGTCGAATTTTCCACGTGAAAGCATGTCTGCAGCATTGAGTTCTGAACGAATGTAGTGCCATTGGAATGTGTTGGAGCTCGAGATCTCTTGTATCTGTGATACACGATTGCTCACAAACACATTCCACTGCGAGGGATGTCCCTTCAACCAGGATAGAGCGATTTGAGAATCAGACCATAAATTAACTGCGTGAAATTGAATTATTGGTCTAAAAATTTGCATAATTCGTTGAGTGAATTTGGCTAACAGTAACATTGCACTGAGTTCTAATTTGGGAATAGTCAGCATGTTTTTCAATGGCGCGACTCGGGATTTGGCACCCACCAATGCACAATGGATGGTACCATTTGCATATTTGGAGAGGAGATATAAGTTACAGCCATATGCCACCGAACTGGCATCTGAGAATCCATGAAGTTGACATTCTATGGGATTTTCATTGATAAATAAATACCGCGGAATCTCAACGGAGGAGAGAAAAGTAATACTATTTACAAAATCGTTCCAAGCTAAAATGATGGACTGATCAGTAATTTCCTGATCCCATGAAAGTTTGTGTAACCATGTGCGTTGCATTAATATTTTTCCTTTGACAATGACGGGGTTGACTAATCCTAGAGGGTCATAACACTGTGAGACAGCTGATAGAATTTTTCGCTTAGTAATGTGAGCTTCCAGTTCAAGATCTGAAGGAGTAGAGATTTGAAACATGTCGTGAGTTGGATTCCACTTAAGTCCTAGAAGTTTACATGACATTTTATCAAAATTTAAGTCTAGATCGACCGCTTGAGACTGCACTGGTTCTTTATGGAAATCTAGAGAGTTTGAACGAAATTTGTGGAGCGTAAAACCAGATGCACTTAGACACTTGTTTAATTCGGAATGCAATAGCTTCAGTTCTGACAGGGAGTTAGCACCTGACAGTATGTCATCCACATACGTCTGCTTTAATAAGGCGTCTGAAGCACGAGCCAAAAGGGCGTTTCGTTGTGCAACATCTTGAAGTCCGCGACATGCGAGATAGGGAGCACATTTTTGTCCGAAGGACACACAAGTTAATTCGATGCATAAAAAGTCATCATTATGAGAATCTCTCCACAATATATTCTGTAAGAAATTCTGTTCAGGATTTGTAGAAATCTGCCTGTACATTTTCTGTATATCAGCTGTCAATACGTATTTGAAAGAGCGAAAACGACATAATATGTCGAACAGTTCGGGCTGCACCTGAGGACCTTTGAGAGATATGTCATTGAAAGAGAAAGAGGAAGTCGTTTTACAGGAGAAATCGAAAACCACTCGCACTTTTGTGGTTTCGCTTTGTTCTCTCAGAACACATAAGTGTGGCACAAAATATTTATTTTCGTTAGAGGAGTTAGTGAGAGCTAAAGGAACAACTTTTCCATGTCCGAGAGATATGTATTCATCGATGAATTGTTTGTATTCTGAGAAAAGAACTGGGTTGCGAGCGAATTTTCTTTCGAGCGATTCGAATCTACGTTTTGCTATTAAGAGAGAATCTCCAAGTTTTTTGTGAGAATCGGATTCTATGAACGGAATGTTTACTTGATATCTTCCGTTTTCCAATATTTTGGTGGTGGACGAGAATATTTCTTCGGCCTTTTCTTCTTCAGCGGATAAAGAGCGAAAGGCGCAGCTTGAATCAACCTCTTCCTGACTCCAAAATTTCTCAAGCAATAAGTCAAGTTGCACGTCATTACCATGAGAGAGTGAGTTGGGTTCATTTGCTGAAAAACTACTGACCAAGAAGGAATGAGAGTGTACAGGTGTCAGAGATTGTTCCTTGACGCAATTTTGTGGGACAGTTCCAGATATAACCCAGCCTAAATGAGTGTTAATGAGCGATGGAAGTCCAGAACCCAAGTGTTTAATACCAGTTTTGAGGATTGCATAATAAATATCGCAACCGAGGAGCATATCTATGTGAGAAGGTGTGTTGAATTGACTGTCAGCTAATTTTGACAAAAGCTGTGAGGGAATCTTAAACCTTTCGACATCCAGAGCTATCTGAGGAAGGGGATGAGTAATTTTAGGTAAAATTGCGCATGAAACTTTGAATTTTTTGTTTTCTGCAACTTGTGAAAATAAGGTGATATCTATCATTTCGGTTACCGTGGTGCTGCCTTCTAAAATACCGGAAACTTGTAGATTATGAGGATATATTTTGTAGCCTAATTTTTCAGCTAGAGAATGAGTGACGAATGAAGTTTGACTGCCATTGTCCAACAGAATTCTAATTAAAAATGGCTGTCCTAGTTTTGGCTTGACATAGGCCTGTGCGGTGGCTAATAAAACATGAGAATTTTTAGACGAGAGAGCGGTCATCGAGGTGGTAGGAATATGTGAGATTTCTAATGGAAGTTGTGAATTACGATCCACGGAAGATGTGTTAGGAGAGTTAGATTGAGGACTATCCGCTAAAGGTGGTGTATTGACCACTTGAGGTATAGCATTAGTACGTGAGTGTTCTAGATGTAACAAAGTGTGATGTTTTTTCGTACAAATAGTGCATTTTTTGGTAGAGAGACAAGTGCGGATTGAATGTTTATTTCCAAGACAGTTAAAACACAAAGATTTTGATTTCACAAATTTATGCCTATCTTCAGGAACTAGAGCAGTGAAGTTGGGACAAGTATATATTTTATGGGAGTTGTTCCTACAAAATAGACAGTGAGTGGCGTTTTGCGCGAAATTAAACGAGTTTAATTTTTGACTGTCGTGAGTATTAGGTGCCGTGTTTGTATGCATTGAGACCTGTTGCTTAGGTGTAAACTTTGGTTTATTATCCTTAAAATGGGACGCGTGCCTGGTTGTCTTTGTTTCTGAGTGAGACATGGGGAAAGTGACATTTTCCAAAATCGTGCATTTCCAATCTAAAAAGTCTAGGAATTTTTTTAGTGATGGGAGAGACCCTATTTCGCAACTTTCTTCAAACGTACGCTTCGTATTGAAATCCAGCTTACTTTCTAGTAGAAATATTATTAAATTCTCAAACAATACTTCGTGTGATATATTGAAATTCTTTAAGCGTTCGAGCAGAGCACGCGTGTTTGTAGCAAATTTTTGCTATGTACGTTATATATAACGTCCAGTTATTACAAAGTGCATAAAGGAGTACGAAGGATAAATTATTAGATTGCTGACAGACAAAAGTCAAATAAGATCGGGTAGGATAAAACTTTGTATTAAGCAAAAGAGAACATGTTATCTAAAAATTGTAGCAGAAAACAGATGATTTGGGAACAAATACTTAAATAAAGATTTTCATGAGAGTCGACAATGTTCTTTGTAATGCTGTATAGGTTTTAAAATGAATTGCGACAGTTTTTGTAGATTCAGAATTGATAAGTTGAAAATATTTGTAAAACTTATTAAGCAACTAACCTTGTGTTAAATTATCCATCATTTTAAAAACATATGTTATGTTAAATGTTTTTGAAAATGTACGTTTTTGTGAATATTTTGTACCTCTTTGCATTGATTCGACCAAGAAATTTTATTGAAAAAAAAATTGGACAAAGCAGATATCATCACTGTGTGTGTGAATATTTTACTAATTCACTCAATACTTAATTTATTTTCAAGAGTTCTGAAATTTCTTGTTCGATTCGCAGTATATTAAAATATATGCATATATTTAGCACCTTACATTAATTTCAAAAACTTCTAAACCATAAAGCCGAAAAAATTATATAATCCTTTCCAAAATTGGAGAGAAAAGTGGTTGAGAAAATATAGTATTCTACTCGCATATATAATGGCTATTATTCACTTTGTGCATAATAACCATCATCATATGTTTGTTAAATAATTCCTTCTGTCCGTAATTAGCTGAGTACCTACGTGGCGCGGGATAACATCTCTTGTTAATGTACAGTGCTAAATATAAATTCCTCTAATTTTATATACTGCATTATTAATGATAATAAAAAAAACTGTATATATTTTTTGCAATGGAGATGAATGAAAAATAGCTTGTTGAACCAGTTTTATTTAAAATATATTTCCAAATTCAAGAGCAATTAATGTTAATATTCAAATAGTAATATTTTGTTGTTTATATGTTAAGCAGTATATTTTCATGTATTACCAACTTTAAAACAACATTCCAACTTGTAATAAAATATGAATATATACATTATGAATTCAATTGAGATATTAAAAGTTTCACGATTTCATAGTACTGTTTTATTTTTGCCATATCTCAGATCACCTACATCATTATCCAATCCAGCAGCTCTTTTAGGGACCATTGACCATAAACTGCTTGGAGTTGATGTAGGCACAGTACAGTTTTTTGTACGAGCAAAACTGAAAGAGATGTAAATACTTTGAGTACTTTATGTTGTTATTGGAAAATCTGCGTCGCAATGTATGTATATTGAGGTTCTCTGAGACCTAAAAGATCTATTGTGCTCATCCCTTACCTCTGCATGCTTCAGCTTAGACAAATGTCTATTAAATAATCTCCTAGGTGACCTAGATTTCTGAATTGATGTGTATGGGTTTGTTCTTCCATGCCATAGAAATTCACAACATAAGAAAGTTTGCCCAGTTGAATATTGACTAAGGATATACTTAGAAGACAAAAGTTCATCATAGTCAAGCCGCCATTAAAGCACTGAGCTCTTGGTAATCAGTTCCCAAATGGTATGGGAATGCCTAGGCATACTCAATAAACTAGCATGAACAATATAGTCATTTTACTGTGGATTCTGGGATACACTGAAATAAAGGGAAATGAAATAGCAGATGGACTAACAAAGTGGGGGACTGAAACACCCTTTTGGGAACCGGAACCCTTTTGCAGTATCAGCTCCAATCTAATATTGCAATAAATAGGCTGAGCCGAAGAAAAGAGATCTGCCCATTGGAAAGATCTAGTAGGGCTTAGACAATCAAGCTGCATCTCAAACTCCGGCGAAATTTATTCAAGAAATTAGAAAAATTATTGGGGGGGGGGGGAATTTGATGCGTGTCCTAGCTTCCCAGGACTATAATTAAATATCGAATGTGATCTGCAATGTATCCCATTCTCTAAATTCACAAATAGAAATAAAACGAACTTATGTAGCTAGATTTATTTTACAAAAAATACATATTCAACACTCCACATTTTCAATTTAATTCAATTTATGTGTCACTAAACATTCCATATTATCAGTTTATAATAAAAAAACGATCTAAGAAATCATTTTTTATATGGAAAAGTAGCATTTAGCTCAAAAATTGTATTCCACCTACAAGAAATATAGTAGTTTTTCAACGAAAACAATTTACATAAAAAAATTGATTAATGCAAAGTTGAATGCATCTAGAGGTTCAAAATTTCGTAATGTGCAATGGAAAATCTAAATTTTCAGGAGTTCTAAAGCATTATATATTTCTTTTAATGCAGTTGATCATCACGTTCAGCAAAGCTTATAGCCCACTACACATGTATGCTTCATTATTTCAAGGGCTACCAGTCTTTTAATGCCTATTGATGTGTTAAATATAAATTAAGTGGTGACAAAGTTTAGCCATGACTAAAGAACTATAAAGTTCACAAATGCCTCAAAGCACAAGATGCAGTTTGCGGTTTCCAGCTTAGATGTATGATGAAATGGTTTTATGAAAAAAATATTCAGCAACTCTTCCAGAATAACAATTAAAACAACACAATTAAACCTTAAGATGGCGGATTGTTATGTTTGTATTTATATTTCTACTAAAATACATAATCTCACGTTAAATGTAAGTTAAAGTGATTTTATCAGAATCCTATATAATTATGTTGAAGAATTTCTTTGATTTTTTGTGACTGTCATCATGCCTATGATAATATGATAATTTTATATTTACATTGATATACCTACTACTTACTTAAAGTACTTGCACACAACTTCATCAGAATATTAATTTATATACAGGTTGTCAACAAGGAATATGTTACATTTGGAAGATAAGAATACAATCTAAGTTTACCTTCTAGTCATTGTTCATGTTCCAATTTGTCAGAGAAAATATAACAGATCTTTCATAAAAAAAACTGTTACAATTTCTTTTTCTCATCCACTTCTCCATACTATTTATGTAATATGCATCTGTGTTAGAATCACAAACAGTCAATTGAGATATTTGATATTTTTATAGAAATTTGACTAGTATATTCTCAAAATTCGAAAATGAATAAACCAACGATATGCACAATAAATAAGACAAATCAAAATAAAGATGGTAATAGCTAGTCGTAGTCAACGATATCTAGGCCACTGGCGCTCTTTGTCAGTTAAAGGTACATATACAACTCCCATTAGAATTTTTCGTTGAATAGTTCCGTCCGGTAGTTTATCTATTTGTTCTAATTGTTGGTCACCGCCAGCTGGGCCTACAGGCACTATTAATCTTCCACCAACCTGAAACAAAAATCACAACTAGATACTTAAGCTTTCAAAAAGTTTCATTATAAAATACTTATTTTGTACCATACAATTACAATAATAAGTAATTTTGATTTTTAATTAATTAGTAACTACTAAATGAAAATGTTTTGTTTAACTGGGGGATTAACTAACCTTTAATTGATCAACTAATTGTTGTGGTAAAGTAGGGGCAGCAGCACCGACATGTATAGCATCATAAGGTGCTAATTCACTGAAACCTAGTCTTCCATCTCCTGTTAGAAGCTGAACTCTACTTGTATCTAATAAATTAGGATTTCCTGTTTGAATATTTGATCTGGACATGTCCACCAATTCTTCTAGATGATCTATACCAACAGCAACCCTAAAAAAAAATTATATATTTATTGAAAAAAAAGCAGAATTTAAGTTTCCATATTGTATAACTTTAAAGCATCATACAAAAGTAGGTGGATATAAGGTCTGTTTCAGCCTCAATCAGAGACTGTCAGAAATGATCATAAAATAGTTGACCAGCACATTGTTTGCTTTGACCTGTTTTTCTTTTGTGTAATTATTATAACTGATTGAAATTCTCTGATAGTTTCTGATTGTGGTTGGAGCAGACCTTATGCAAATGTGGTATAGATAATCTTTGACAAATCCAAAATAATATATTATGTTTTAGTTTCAAAACATTTGATACCAACTAGAGTTGGTATAGTTAATTCTTCCATAATACATACCCTTTCTCACCCATCATGATTGACATACAAGCTGTGAGGTATCCACTTCCAGAACCAACATCTAACGCTCTTGTACCATTAGCTAGATTATCTTTCAATAGCTCTAAGGCATGGGCATGCATATGAGGTGCACTTATGGTAACACCATATCCAATACCTTGAGGAGCATCTAAATAAGGGTTTGTTTTAGAGTAATGACCTCTATCAACTGCTAGCATCGCATTTTCAACACTATCGCTTTTAATAATACCGTTGGCTAGAAATGAAAATTTAAAATTATTCACCTAATTTATTTTACAATAGATTAACTTCAAGTACCTCGCAAATTTCTTACTAGTTCTAAATTTGATTTTCCGTGAGATCTCCAGGCCATATTACAATTGAAAATATATACCAAGCAATGAAAGCATTAAATTTAAACAATTTTCAAATTCTTTTAAATCACGAAATCATAACACTAAAAATGATATGGATACTTGACGGTCACGGTGACACCACTGACAACTGACAAAGTGCTGTAACATCTTCTAGCAGAGACCATGCAGAGATAGCCCTGCCAGCCAAGTAGGTTATCTGTGGTCTCTGCATCTAGCACATGGAAAATCTAGTCTAGTAATGCTAGTACATAGAAAACCTACTTAGTATAGTCTACTAGCTAGTACACTTGTCACCAATAAGCCTACCCGCAACCGGCTTCCGTATTTATCCCGCACGCGACCACTTCCAAGTCTTTTAAAATTCAGTGAACAGCGATTAGCTCAGGCGACAGATTATATGTCCAGACATAGCTGAAGCTTTGTTCATGGTGAAATAAGACGCTATAAAAATAATTTTAAAGTAAAAGTTGAAAATTTGTTTCGTTGAAATTAAAAATTACCTGCTGGGACAAGGCAGAAATTTGCATTTCTCCCGTACGCGGCTACTTACCACATGTGGATGCAGCCACTTCCAGGTGGTCGCGGCCACTTCTAGCATATGCACGTAGCCACTATTCACCAATGAACAGGCATTAATGTATGTTTGGTTGCATACCTCGAACAATGATTGGCCTCTCTAACTTATCGTAGTATTCTATGATTTATGTTTCTGGATCTTGTTATCAAATAACACATACGTAATTATTTTGTCTCTGTTGAGCTGTGGTTATACTGGTTTTTATTTTATTATACTGAGTAACAGCCAAAGACAATATACTTGGCAACAGCCTATAAATATTTCTATAGTTTCTGACTCCTGTTAGAACCTTTTACTTATTATTGAACCGCTGTTTGACTATTTAATTATATAATTTAAAATTCAATGATTACATTAATTTAGTAGTTTATAAAATAAGTGTCTGTAGTCCTTTAATTGGGCAAAGAATCATCCCTCGTCTCTTACAATAAAACACATATTGAAAACTGTTGTAACAAAACTTTAATATTAAAGTCTATAACATCATACAATCGTTTTCTTCTTTGCAACTTTATTTGAAGAGGAAACTGGAATAGAAAAATCGTAAATTAATCTAGATATTAATTTTTTAAATGTCGATATAAATCTAATGGACAATTTACTAAAACCTGCATTTGAAATTTGAAAAAAATATCTGAAAGAAACGACTATTTCTTATGCTATATGCCATTATAGGCATTAAATTGTATATTTGCCTCATCAGTAGATACTTTTCCATCTATCAAAGTTATTTAGACTACAAATGATACAATTGCAGCTAGAATAAGGTACCTCCATAGAGATAGTAATAAGGAAGGAGACGACATCCAGTGTTTGGTTCCATATGTACATGTGGAATCAGTGGGCGTGGCTAAGTATGGTA
>CAJUYH010000831.1:75015-87432 GCA_910591685.1 Galerucella tenella
TGACACAACAGAAAAAATTTGACAACTAGACAATCAAAAATTATTTTTGATTGTCTAGTTGTCAAATTTTTTCTGTTGTGTCAGTTAGGGATAAAAAATTACTTAATTTCTACTTATTTTTTCTTGACAACGGTAGCTGGAACGCTACCGAAACGTTGAAGTAAAGAATTTAAAAATATTGTGGTTTAATTTCCCAAAAAATTAAAAAAAGAATGAATAATATACCACAAGGAACATACAGAAGATAGTATATGATTAATTTTTTTTCAATATTGGTTTTGGCTAATTTTAAAATTAAAAAGGATACTCAAAAACATGACAATGTAAGTTTCAAAAACAAACTGTCCTTGAGATGATCCATGGATGTATGCAATCTGACCTCCACTCTGTGATTTGTGGATGAAAGGAGGGCCTCTAATATGATTCCACATCTGACCTGAAGTCATTGCAAAGCAGAAGAAAAGAGCTCCCATTCCCCACATTCTTTTGTTGTATAAAAATTCCAAGTTATTTCTCCGTAAGTACAAAAATATTGCAACTGTTGCAAAAAGTACTATCAAGGCAAAAGTACCAGAATAATTTGGTGGTCTGAAAATTCTTATCTAAAAATAAAGTGAGGAAATTATTTTTTATCAATAAATTTTCACTGTAGGAATTAACCTAAATACAGTCTAGGTTTTTTATAATTTTACTTACTTGTACATCAGTTCTTTCGGCTATCCATTTTGCAATTGTTTCAGCTGAAAAACCAATCCGTTGTATGTCCATTGTATCTGCATTTTTTGGTTTTCCTTTTGGAGGAAAGTGGATAAACACTGGAGCAGTATTCAATTTTAACTAAAAAACATTATGTCTATACACCATGTGCTATAACTAATTATACTATGTATGAAATAAGTTAATAAACCTCTCGATCACAACAAATTCAAAGTTTTCAAAGTCAAAGAAAATATGCAAACATTTCTAAAGAGTTCTCCTTCTACATGTTAACATAAAGAACTTGGATTAAAATTGGACAAGTAAAATTGGTTTATGATATTTTTAAATGGACTTTAAGCTTGCTTTTGAAGATGACCAAAAACTTGTTTTCAATGACAACTATATTTGATAGAATGAGATAAAAAGTGTAATAGGTCTTGCCAAATTAAGGAATTCTTTTTCACAAAAAAAGATCTTCTTTAATGGTCTTGCAATACAATTTCTAGTGATGTTTAATTTATAATTAAACTATGTTTTATACTACATACTACCCAGATTATACTGATATAAACATTACCTTCACTGCATTACACATATGACAAATAATAACTTGAATAAGATACTTACCATCTGGAATACATCAGATCCTTCATCAAAGTCAACAATGGCAAAGAATAATTTATTTGAAAATGACTGAGAATATCTAAAGGAATTTGCAACAATTGTAAATTCATCACTGGCATGTCTACATACTTGGCATTGCCTTTGAGGAGCCATTGCTGTAAACATCATGATAACTGAATAGTTTCTTGGTGTAGACTTCACAAAATCTTTGAACTTGTTTGCATTAAATCTCAACACAGCTCTTTTGTTAGCCATTTCTGTCAACTGCTGAACCCTCTCAGCCATTGTGTGAGGCTTAAACATAAATTTTTATTTTATTTAGTATATTACAAAACATTTTGAAACTGACAATGAATTATTAATGATGGTAGAGTTTTGTTTAAATATATCTAAACCAGTGTTTTACAGATAATATATTATATATTAAATAGGTAGTTAAGAGTACTAGACACTGAAATTGTCAATTGATAAATAAAGTACTCATTATTTTCCCAACTTTTGGATTACTGGATGCAAATGTATTTCTTTGGGAATTTGAATCCCATTCAATTCGCTACTCATATGATTTATGTTAATGTTAATTTTAATTTTTTCACCCAAGATAAATGATGATTCCTTATAACTACTAAAAATTAATTACCTGTCTCTTTTGTTGGCCGGTAACATTTATTATAACCAATAAAATAAAAAATAATAACAAATATAAGTATTTCATTTTAATTCTAATATTTCCTACTAATTCCAAAATTACACCTTTTCAATTCAATATAACACATAACCACTCATTTGCGGCCAACACATCAAGGGTGACAGTGACAGCGGACATAAAATTTCTGTCAGAAAGTAGACAGTTTTGACTAAATATTATGTTATCTATGGTTTTTTAGTAGGCCACTAAAAAGTAAAAATTATAATTATACGCAATGTAAACATGACGTAATATGCGTAATTCGTAATTCCCTATACTATGATGAAATCAAATAGTGTCACTATAAAAAAACAGAAAAAAATTCTTGACTTAACACATTATCTTTTTAGTGTGTTGTCTATCCTGATCGTTTTGAATTTTGTTTTATTGATCGCTGTCACCGGTTTTACTTCTTACTTCATACATGATCGACCTAGTGTAAATTTAGTGATTATTTTTAAACTAAAATATATATTGTGAATTTAGTGCAGTTTTTTCTAAAGAAAAAATGGCAGGACAAACCATTAATGATCGTCTCTTAGCAGCAAAACACAGCATAGCAGGCCAGGGTCTCGCAAAATCAGTATGTAAGGCTACTACTGAAGAGATGTTAGGACCCAAGAAAAAGCATTTAGATTATTTAATTCATTGTACTAACGAACCAAACGTATCTATTCCTCAAATGGCTAATTTGTTAATAGAAAGGTCCCAGAGTACTAGTTGGATAGTAGTCTACAAAGCTTTAATTACAACACATCATATTATGTGTTATGGAAATGAGAGATTCACTCAATACTTAGCTTCTAGTAATGTGTCCTTCCAACTTTCGAATTTTGTAGATAAGACAGGTGTTCAAAGTGCTGTAGGAGCGCGTACAGGTTATGATATGTCACCATTTATAAGAAGGTATGCTAAATATCTAAATGAAAAAGCTCTGTCATATAGATCAGTTGCTTTTGATTTTTGTAAAGTCAAAAGAGGTAAAGAAGAGGGTACATTAAGAACAATGAATACTGAGAATCTACTTAAAACACTTCCTATTTTACAAAACCAGTTGGATGCTCTTCTGGAGTTTGATTGTACAGCAAATGATCTTACAAATGGAGTAATCAATATGTGTTTCATGCTGCTGTTTCGTGATTTGATTAGGCTTTTTGCATGCTATAATGATGGTGTAATTAATCTGCTAGAAAAATATTTTGAAATGAACAAAAAACAATGTAGGGAAGCATTAGATCTATACAAAAAGTTCTTAATAAGAATGGATAGAGTGGCAGAATTCCTGAAAGTAGCAGAAAATATAGGAATTGATAAAGGAGATATTCCAGATCTTACGAGAGCTCCAAATAGTCTTTTAGATGCCCTTGAACAGCACTTGGCTTCATTGGAAGGAAATACACCTACAGCTGCTGCTACTCAGAAAAATGTCAAATCCGGAGTTTCTGCTTTATCAAATACTAGTAATGCTTTTGGAACTGCAGTAGATGACTCATTTAAACAAGCTGCAGTGGCTGAAGAAGAAGCAGCTCTAAACCATTATAGGTGGGTATCTAATGAATTAAAATTTCATTGTATGTACATCAATCTACAAATAAGACAAATATAAGGTTATACTGATTTTTATAGTTTGTGTTATAGTAGTAGAGTTTTCACACAATATTTACTGGCTCCTAATAAAAATAAATGTATTTTATTACAGAGCAACACTGGGCTCCCCTTCTGCTGCAAATACAAATCCCTTTTTAAGTGAAGAGCCCTCAGTAACTGGTGAGCCAATCCTTGATCTTTTCTCCAGCGGTCCTCAACCAGAGGCTGCTAAACCAACTCAAGCTTCCAATGCTCTAGATGACCTTCTTTCCCTTGGTGGTAATCCTTTTGCTGATTTTTCTGCTCCTCCTACTACTGCACAACTAGGACAGGACACATTTGGAGCAACAACTAATGCTGACAATAATAACTTATGGGATACCAATGGCTTTGCTAGTAACAATATGTTTCAGGCACAGCCTCCTGTTCAAGCTCAACCATTTGGAAATTCAACTGATATAAGTGGGTTCTTTAATACAAATGAACCTTCAGTATTTGATCCTTTAGGTGGGTCCAAGTCTAATAATGTTCAAGTTATTCAACAACAGCCTATTACCATCCAGCCTCCTAAAGCTGTTCCTGCTAAATTACTCACAGGAGACCTAGAGTCCAGCCTAACATCATTAGTAGACAATCTGACTATGGATTCAGGTTAGTGTAGTTTTTAATTATTGTGAGTTTTTTGGTCAATCAACATTCAATCACTATTTCTAAAAACCTACCTCCACCAACATTTGATATCAATGTCTTGTTTTTGATATCTATGTTATGTTTTTGAATTATTCTATATATCTTTATAATATATTAAGAAATAAGTGAATGACAAAACATTGTTATTTTTTTAAATCATAGTTGATATGAAATAATGACCTTGAACTAGATTCTAAATTAATTAATAATAAATGAAAATTTAAACAAATAATACTGTTCATTTACAGGGCGATACTAATAAAATTAATAATTACCAGTAACAGATGTGTGTATGAGTAATAAAATGGTTGTATTCACAAGAATTTTCAATTGAATGGTTTGTAACTGTACTTAATTTTCTACAAGTTGCAATCTGGCAACGTCACTCATGCTTTTTATATCTCCTTGAATTTAAGTTTTACCAAAAAACACTAAATACCTGGACAGAAAGAAGATCTTTAGACTTCTGGCACAATATACTAGGTTTCATTTGAAGGATTTTATACATCTTTTGAAATATGTATCCAAACAAATGTTAGGGTACAACAGGCTTGACCTACAGTGTCCTAAATAAATATTTATACCTATTTATTACCATAGTATATGGTGTAGGGTATACTTTTACAATTATACTTATTCCAACTAGGTATATCGCATTATGCTTAAGAATTCATTTTTTCAGGTCCAGATAGAATTTTATTCATGTACAAATTCAGCCCATTGTTTTTGCTTCTGTCCAAGTTTTGCCTTTTTCTTGCAGTATGCCTACCATAACTCCATCCCATGTTTGTTTTGGTCTTCCCTTTTTCGTTCTTTTTTGTATTTTTGATTGCCATACTTTTTTAACTGGTCTTGTATCATTCATTCTTTGTAAATGTCCCCACCAGCTAAATTGTCTCTTTTCAATAAATTTAAGTGTTGATTCTATTTCAAGGTCTTCTCTTATTTTCGTATTTCTTATTTTATCTTTCTTTATGACTCCTTTAACTTGCCTAAGATACTTCATCTCAACTGCTTGTATTCAACTCTTTTGTCTCTTTGTTAATACCCAGGATTCACATCCGAATGTTAATATTGGCCGGTAAATTGTTTTAAATACATTCAACTTCGTTTTCTTGGAAATTTCTATAAAATATAAAAATTTTATAAATGTCGAATTCATCGTGTGATAAAGTTTCCTAACTGTAATCAAATGCTGAGATTTGGACTGTCAGAAGATCCAACTCGCTGTCTTTGTCTGGAAGATGATGAAACAGCAGAGCATATAATTTGTGCCTGTCCAGCAGTGGCTCTAATCAGACAATCTAAAAGATTATGCAAATGTTGTTTGTGAAACTGGTCAAGTTATACATATATTTTATATTCCCGGTATGAAATTTGTTATTCATTAATATATATATATCTCTTTATTTAGTCAAACATAACTAATTCTACTTACATAATATACATACACATAATACAATTAAGAAGAACAGTACAACATATTGTGGTTATAGTATAAAAAGTATAAAATTAGAATATAATATAAATTAGAATTAAAAACATAAAATTAGAACAAATTTAAACAAACATATCATATCACACTGTGACTGTTGACTCCGATAATAAATAATCCTTTAATGCTCTTTTAAAACAATTTACAGATGAACTTTTTTTAATAAATTCTGGTAAATTATTGAAAGAATTAATGCCTTTATGAAAAACAGAGTTATAGGTACTACTTCTTCTACACATTTCAATTCTCAAATTTTCCTTATTTCTTGTGTTATAGTTATGTACATCAAGATTAATACAGAACTTATCCTGCAGATACACTGGTGCAAGTCCAATTTTAACTTTAAAAATAAAAATTAATGTGGAGTACAGTATTAATTTATTTATTGGCATCCAGTTAAGTGCCTTCAGCATTTTATTTATAGCAGTGTACTTAGAACACTTTAATATTATTCGCATGGCGCGGTTTTGCATCTTCTGAAGACGATTAATTTCATTTTGGTTGAGTAAATACAAAATTGTAGGGCAATAATTAAAATGTGGTAATATTACTGTATTAAAGACGGTTAATTTGGACCATTGACTGAGATATGGAGAGCATCTTCTTAAATAGTTAATTTTATAGGCTACAGTTTTTATTACCTGATTTGCATGCTCCTTGAATTTCAAATTATTATCAATAGTTATTCCTAAATAAACAAATTTTTTTACTATCTCTATCTTCTCATTACCTAAACTTATATTCAAATTAGCTTCCCTATATCTATTTTTTAAGCCCAATACCATACATTTTGTTTTCTGTATATTAATTTTTAATAAATTTGCACAACAATATATATGAACCCTTTTTAGGGCGGCGTTTATAATGCTCATGCATTGTTCAGGTTCACTACAGCCGAAATACAGTAGGGCATCATCTGCAAATAAATGAATCTTGCACTCCCTTGCATTGTCTACAATATCATTTAAATATATTAAAAATAGTAAAGGTCCCAACACACTTCCCTGCGGTACACCCATATTATTACATAACCTGTTTGATTGTATGTTATTCAGCTTTACCATTTGTTGCCTGTTATTTAAATAATCTATTATCCAACTGAGAGCTGTCCCATCAATACCTATACCTTTAATTTTCTTTATTAATCTATATCTATCTACTGTTTCGAATGCTCTTTGTAGATCTAAAAATACCGCAATTGTGACTAAGTTATCTTCAATATTATTTTTCCAATCACTCAAAACACATTGTATAGCCGTTTCACAACTATGTTTATTGCGGAATCCTGATTGATACTCACAGAGAATTTTATTACCTTCTAGATAATCTACCAGTTGTTCATATACTACTTTTTCCAATACTTTAGCAACAGCATTAATCATATTAACTGGTCTTAAATTTTGAGCTTTATTCGTATCCGGTTTCTTGGGTATAGGTACTATAGTGGATATTTTCATTTCTGTAGGAACTTGATTTAACTCTAAGGAACTATTAATTATGTTTAATATAGGATTACAAATATTTTTGAAACACTTTTTCAATAACTCTACACTGATATCATCGGGACTACTTTTATTTTTTAATGAATTAATAATTTTTTCTAATTCCTCGAGATTAATTAATTTGAAAGTGGTCATTTTATTAGTAATAATTTTATCTACTACTGGAAAACTACTTGCAAAATTTTTATCAATTTGTTCTGTTATATCCAGAATACTTTTAACATAATATGTATTTAAACAATTTGGTATTACATTTATATCGGAGACTAACTCACCATTACCCATATCAATTATATTGAAAATATTTTCTTGTTTGTCATTTGGAATTAATGCCTTTAAAATTTTCCACATTTCTGTTGGATTTTGCTTATTACGATCTATTTTATTTTCAAAATATTTTCTCTTTTCTTCCCTTATTGTTCTTACAGCTATATTTCTTTTTTGTTTGTATATTTCCCAGTAGTCTGTTGTTCTGTTTTTTATGTACATTCTATAACTTACATCCCTTTCTCTTGCCGCCTGCTTAACTTTCTCATTCCAGAATTCCTGGTAATGTCTATATATTTTTACTTCTTTTTTTGGAGCTACTTCATCTAGTACAGAATATACTTTTTCCATAAACATTTTATATCTTTTATTCAAATTTATTTCTGTATAGTTCCAATTTATATTTTCCAACTTTAACCCAATTATTTCAAAGTCAATGTTTCTACCCCTCGTTTCTATATGCAATTCTCTTCTGGGCAATTTTATGTGTTTCAAAGATATTGTTATATTACGATGGGAGCTTATCTTAGGGAAATCAAAAACATTTACATCTATTTCAAAGTTCGATAAAGCTAGATCAATTAATGTACCTCCCCCTTGTGTTGAGTGTGTATATTCTGTCACTGAATTTATAAATCCTATATCTGTTACAACATTTCTTAGCCTACCACTGTAATTGTTATCATTATCTAACCAATTCAAATTAAAATCCCCACATAAAATAGTTTTCTCATTTTCGTCATTGATATTTTCCTCCAACCAATCTTCAAATAATTGCAAAAACCTTACCATGCTACTGCTTGGTGATCTATATAAAACAAATACCAAATATTTTTTATTTTGGAATATAATGGAGACCCCAGTTATCCACATCACCCTTTCAATACAATATCTATGCACAAATTATTTTTAATTTATTATCTACAAATACTGCAGTTCCTCCTGTGTGTCTGCTATTACTATCTGTCCTATGTACAACATAATTATTAATATTGATTTCAGAATTGAATATGTCCTCTGTAACATGAGTTTCTGATAGACATACAAGTAAAGGATTTTTTTTTTGAACTAAATTCCTAACCTCATCTATATGAGCTGGAAGACTTTGAGCATTCATATACAATACAAAAGAGTTATTTTCTATGCTGTGACGTTTTTGACATTTGTTATTTCTAAAAAAGAGTTACTATCATTTATACTGCCTTCATCACTTTGTTGTCCATTGTTTTTTTTAGAATTTACAGTTTCTATGTATATAAGATTATTATTCTTTTTTGCCTGTAGTATCTCATTTATTAAATTATGGTACACTTTTCCATACGTATTAATATTAAGGAAACCCTTCCTATCACATAAATCAATTACCCTTGCAAATCCTTGAGCATATTTGTCCAGCCTATTTATATAGTTCTGAAATCTATAGTTAAACGCATTTACATATTTTTTACTATAGGTTTTAAAATTTCCTTCTGGGATTTTGATAAATACTAAATTTGTATGTGTACAGTGTTTGACTTTATTACTTATGAAGTTTACATTGGGGTATTTATTATTTCTAAAATTATTTATACCGGCCAAAATAATTACACAGTCATTTTGATTAAAAGTAATTGTGAGTTTATCTATGTCTTCAATAATATTCTCGTAAGTAGCTCCCGGTTTTATAATTGTTTCTAACAAAAAATCCCTACTTCCTAATTTTTCCAATTCTAACTCTAATGTCTTTCTTAACTTACGTCCATTCTCATCACACATTATTAATACTTTCCTCTGTTTAATGTTTCCTCCTCTTTCACTGTCCCGTTTATTAATAGTTTTTCCTACTTCATCGGATAGTTGTACCACTCGCGCTGATTCCTTGATTCCCTTTTTTTCTTGGAGATGTCCAATCTGTCTAATATTTCTTCTCCCTTCACTGTCCTGTTTATTACTAGTTTTCCCCACTTCATCTGCTAGTTGCACTGTCCTTGCTGATTCATTGATTGTATTTTCTTCTTTATCTAGTAC
This sequence comes from Galerucella tenella, assembly GCA_910591685.1. Lineage (NCBI taxonomy): Eukaryota > Metazoa > Arthropoda > Insecta > Coleoptera > Chrysomelidae > Galerucella > Galerucella tenella. The sequence goes on from CAJUYH010000831.1 coordinate 84,575, forward strand.
TGTCAGCCTTAACCTATTTTCATTTTCTAATTCCTTAAATCTAGATATTTCTTCATTGGCTCTATCATTTTCTTCCTCAAGCATTCGTATTGTATCTACCATTTCCCGACTAACATCATCTATCTCCTTAATTCTATTATTTAGTAAAACTTGGTTATCAATACTGCTTTGCAATTCACTCTCTTGCATTTTTAATTTATTCTCAATATCTGTAATTTCTTTATTCAATTGTTTTATTTTTTTATCTTGCTCTTTTATTCTCTGTTTGTCTCTATTTAATAATTATAATATTATAATATTATATATATAATATTATTTAATATTATAATTTAATAATTATAGAAATATTCCACATAGTAAAGTTTGAAACAATAAATTGTGTTTCCACCTTAAATATAGTAATTGGATTTAAAACTGTTTCGTTTATAATGGTTAAATTATATGAAAGCTGAAGTAATTCTTTGGATTTTGCAATTTAACAGGGAATAGAGGTTCTCAGTGGAGTTCCCCTAAAAATCAAGCGAAACCTACTGGCAGTTGGCAGAGTCAGCCAATGACTGCACCAGGTTACCGACCTGTAGGACAACAAATGGGTCAGCCGATGATGACACAACAACCTATGATGAGCCAAACAATGATGGGCCAACCAGGTATGGCTCAACCAATGCAACCTATGGTTAACCAGTTTGCAGCGATGCAACAGCCAGTAATGGGTAGTCCAAAAATGAATGCTGGACCCCCTCAGCAGCAGGTAACTTTTGATCCCTTTGGCGCTCTGTAATGTAAGAAATGTTGAATATATATCTGTAATAATTAAATATGTAAAATTTTAGGAACTCTGATAAGACAACCATCAAATTTTATTTATTATTTAGAAAATTTAGAACAATTAACAAACATTTTTATTTATTAATATTCCCACAAAGTTCCTATGTTTGTTATTAAATATAGAATTTCTTTGGAAAACACTTAACAAATTGATAAGGCAAGTAAACGTCGGTTATAAACATCCTGTTGTAGAAGTAAGTGATGCTTGTAGTTTTATATTTTTCCGTTCAGATAACAATATAGACTATAAACGAAACAAAGGATTCGGACGGAAGTAATCAGGCTACTTCGTTATTACACAGCTACTTGATTTGATTTTGTTTTAAATTTGGTCAGCTTTTAGATTACATCGAATTTAACCTACAATAATTATAAATGCACAAATATCACAAACAACATATTTTGGTAATTGAGAATAGATCATGTATGTGATGTCTTACAGCTCAGATGATGAATTTCTAAAATTTTTATTTCATACATTCAAATGTCAACCTCTTTTATTAATACAATATTTCCATGAGCTAGAATTTTGCGTTTTCACAATAAAATTCATTGAATTTTACGTAACATAAGTATTAAGAGCTTAAATTTTCAGGGAATTCTTATTTAAACATTTCCAACAAGATTTTGAGCTGGGAGCGAAAATAAGAACCATCCCAATATATATACTAATATTATTTGCGGGATCCACGTTAATTTTTTACTGTAGATCAATTAATTTTACTTTGTTTATGATCTATCGACGTATTCTAAAACATTTTTATCAACATTAATAAAGGATTATTTCTTCATGTTAGTGCTCTGCATCAAAAGTCTATATTATTTACTAAAATATAATTGTATTCAACTGATTTTTCTTTATATTAATGTGATATATCTTCTAAGATAACTAGACCCCTTAAATTGGTAAATTTTTGTTAATTGTTCTAATAATCATGTGAAGTGAATTTTCCCAAAAAAAAAACAATATCCAATCAATGTAAATAAGTTGTTATACAGTACGTAATAATATGTACTTTCATAATAAATTGAATATCGACGGTCTAATGTTAATATCCCGTAAGTGAAAAATCAATATTTTCCAGGAAAAGGATTTTTCTATTTCTTTTAATGTAATATGAGAATAAAAAATGGCTAAATGGAAAGATATTTTTATTATATTTATTACAAACTATAAAAAACAGGGTTTTTATCCAAAGTAGGTATTTTACTATTTTACGGCAGATACGGTATATTAGAACATGAAAAAAACAATCTTTGCAGATACGGGGTATTAGAATTAGACCGTCGATATAATATTAAGTTACATTAAATATATCCAAAGTACAAAACATCCAAAGCTTCTGGATATAAAAGTTGTATTTCACTTGGTTATATTAAGGAAATTTCACCTTATGTTGATAATGATAGTATTTAACGAAGCTGTTCAAATGATGATAAATCATTTACTCTACTGGGTGTTCTAATATTCTACAATGAATCTATATGTGGCCAACAAATTTGAATAGCAACTGAATGTAGAAAATTATTTAAATATACAGATATCTGAACTGTAAAAAATTTAAATAGAATTTCATTATTGGACAGTGCTAGATAAAGAGAAATAAGGCCTATTCAAATATAACGTTGAAATTTTCAATTAAATGAAATTAATTGTTAATTGAATTTGTTACCATATTTTTAATTGTTATTTGTACATGGTTTTTGGCCATATTCACTGTTTACACTTAAACGGTGCATGAGGCATTAGTCAATTTCATTCTCTATATCTCGCAAACGTTATGATATATACAGATAAAATGATTATTTTTATGATTTTATTAGATTATCATTTTGCTACCTGTATTCTGCCAACTTCTGCGGCATATTCATCATAAATGGCAGCGTGCAAATAACAAAAAATGTAGGTAATATGACTAAAAAATAGTATTGATCAATGAAAGATAACAAATAACTTAAAATGTGAGTCCACGATTTGTATAAAAGAACACCTGATATTTTGTTGATATGCTTTGTGATATTTTTTTTTT
>CAJUYH010000832.1:0-12167 GCA_910591685.1 Galerucella tenella
TTAGGAAACATTATTATGATAGTTGTTATTGCCTCAATTTACAGAACTAATAAAGATTGATACAGGAAACTGTAATAATACTTATTAATTAAGACGTGGTTTTTTTCAATTCAGGTGTAGGACATGCTGAAGATATATATTATGTATGGACAAGGAAAGGAATACCTCTTCCGGTTGGACTTGATAAAATCACGGCCACAAGAATGATAAGAATATGGAGTAATTTTATTAAGACTGGGTAAGAGAGATTGTCTGATTTAAATTATTTCCCTGAAATGTTGGTTCTTTTTAGAAATCCCACTCCAATTAAAGAAGAGATACTTGATAATATTATATGGCCAATGGTAACTTCCCAAAAAAACATTCCCTACTTGGAAATTGGCAACAATGTTTCTGTACAGTACAATTATAGACGCAAGCAAATGAAATTTTGGAAAAATTTGTACAGGAAATACGGGCATTCACCTTACGTTACTTATTAATTCAAATTTGAGGGGAATTAGTTAATTTATTATATTTAAACCAAATAAATAAGTTATTTTCATAATTTTAAGCATTATCTTATATTTATTATAATTGTGCCATAAGTATTTTAAGTAGGTATGCAATTTTTTATTAAAAGTGATAAATACAACAAGTATTTTCAAAATTTTGTTTTATTCAGTCTTTCTGCGTGATCTGAGCCTAGGAACAGACTACATAGACTGCTGTCTCAAGCACACGCTCTGTACTTACTTTTACCCAACTTTACTGAATGACAGTATTTTAATATAATAGTTCCTCAAAAAACCTTTCAAATAAAACATTTAAAAAAACGTTCTAATATCATTCGTTTATTTAAAAATAAATAAAAATTTCACTAATTTAAGGAAAAATATTTGCCTATTTTACAAACATTTCACTATATAAATAAACAAATTAAAAAAATGAGTATTCCGAAGAATAGTTTGAGATTAATCGTCTGTCGAACAATGGCAGATGTATATGAAGGAATAATATCATCACCATCATCATCTATCATGTCTGCTGCGTATTTCGCCATTTCAAAAATTAGTTTTTCATTGGGTTGATTGCAATCTGGTTCTACTGTTAAAATGCCTAAGAGCAGGTCGTTACATACCAATAAACTTCCCAATGAATTCTAAAAAACAGACATATTCAATACAGCAGAAATCATAAACAAAGGAAATGTCATGTAGTTATTTAAATTTTGCATCTCCTGAATTCTCTAGCCAAGTTTTATCTCGTTTTATAAAATAAAATGCTTACTTCACATAAAGAAGAATTTGTAGAAATCGGTAGTGCACAAAGTTTTTTGTCATAAACACTATCACAATCGGTTATTTCTGCATCTACAACTTGTAAAATTTTGGTCTCCTAAAATATATTATATATAAACAACTAAAAAGAAATATTTTTTTCTTCCCCACTAAATTTAATGTAATAAAATTGTATAATTAACTAATGCACCTTATTCCACCCTGTAACTGTACAGGTATTGTAACTAGGAGATGATACATCTGTTGCTAGAGATATTTTTCCTATTTTAAACTGACCAGATTCGAATGTTTTCGTAACCTATAAAGAAAATCAAAGTTACAAAAGATTCTAATAAATCTTTTTATTTTCATTATTTGAGTTCAAAAATGTAGTATAAATTAGCCGCCTTTAGTTTAAGTGAATTATTAGAAAATCAAGTAATTATAAATATAAATTGGATGAGCTGGAACAGCTTTAAGATTGTAGCTTTAGGAACTCATGACATAAAATCATATATTTATGACTTACATATATCACAGCTAAATCATACTGCAGTGTACTGGAGTCGAAATTATCATGAAAAGTAATGTTCGATGCACCCGTACGAAAATTTGTAGTAATTAAATCAGCTCCACCGACTTTTACAGAAACTATAATAGGGGGTATAACACCACCCCAACTGTAAAAAAGACAACTACCCAAGGTGAGTACTTCATGTGAAGAAACTACAGCGGCGCCACACAAAAATTCATCGTTGTAGCTTAGGTGAATCGAAGCCTGAAATAAAAAATAAAAAAATACTATATACGATTAGTAAAAATGGCTAAATCTTGCAGTGAAACATTTACTTACAAATTATTCCTTACCTGATAGATATAGTTGTATTTTTGATCATGTAATGTATAATCACCTGAAACTGTAAGAAGCTTATTTTGATAAAAAATATATGTTCCAAGGAAGGTCAAATATTCAGAAACGTTCTGTGACTTCAAAAAGCATTTTGTAACTCCCCATTATGTGTAGGACATATGAATCATATTTTAAAAAAATATTTACCTGATAGAAAAAAACAGATAGTTATAATCGTGCCACGAAAGCTCGATCCAGTCATGCTGGAAGATAAACTAAATACTCATGACTTAAATATTTAGACACCTATTATAGTGCGATCTCTTAAAACATTTACTTACCACAAACGTTAATTGTCGTAAATATGTTATCTATCTTATCTTCTATAAGCATTGTTAAGGTGAGATAATGGTTATTAAATAATTTGTGTACATTTTAACTGAGATTATTTTTCTGCAAATAAATTTAACACTGAAAAAAGTGCAGGATTGATATATTTAAATAGGATAAGGTAAAAGTCATTCTTTAGCAGTACCGCCAAGGCAATATACTCCCAAATCAATATAAATGTAGTATGGAGGATACCTACACTATCTTTTTCAACAATAATACAAAAAGTACTGAGTCCTCTCATTCCAGTAACAGAGATTGATTCTACAAATACCTAATAGAAAATAGTAAAGCCAGACTCCATTCCACATAAGAACCCACTAGAAGTCTAGAAGTTGCACATAACAATATCTGAACATCAATATCGGTCAAAGCCTTTAGGCGTTGGCGGAGTCTACTGGTGCGGATGGTATTAATGGGTACCGGTAAATTATTCGAAATCAATTGTTCGAAATCAATTGTTCGAAAATCAATTGTTCGAAAATCAATTTTTCGAATGACCGATTATTCGAAACTCAATTGTTCGAAATCAATTTTTCTAAATCAAATATCTGGAATAGATTTATTAAATTTAAGAGGACATCGAATTTCAGTTAAAAATTCTTTATTGTTATTACAAAAAACCTCCACCAGATCTTATTACGTTGTGGTTATCTACTTAGAAGTTATGTTGTGGTAAATTTTAGTATAAATGTAAGAAACGAATAGTTAAAAATTATGTTAAATAAATTTTAAATAAAAAAGAACTTCCCTTATTCACACTTAGGCACAGGCTTAGGACTGTCAGCGTAAAGCAGGCGTGTTTAGAAGTTTTGTTTAATTTTTCGTTTTTTTTTGTATTTTTTGTTTTTTTTTGTTTTGTTTTTCTTTTTTAAAGAACTTCCCTTCACACTTAGGCACAGGCTTAGGACTGTCAGCGTAAAGCAGGCGTGTTTAGAAGTCTTGTTTAATTTTTTGTTTTTTTTTGTATTTTTTGTTTTTTTTTGTTTTGTTTTTCTTTTTTGGTATTTTTTTTCTTTTTTTGTCTTTTCTTTTCGGTTTTTAAAATTTTTTTGTTTATTTTTTTTTGGTATTTTTTTTTAATAACAATAAAATATAAATTATTAACTCAAGTTATAAGCTATTCCTTTTAGATAATCTAAAATATTGGTTGGATCGAAATTTTCTACCAGATTTAATATTCGTTTTGCGCAATCAACATACTTTTTTCTTGGAGTTGGCGTAGGTGCTCCTGCAGTATACTGGTCGATTTTCATTTAAGGAATGTTCCCTTTTGATAGCGTCCACAAATTTCCAGATACTTGGATGGATGGCCGAAATTTGACTTTCAAAACTTCTGTGCCAACCCTCTACAGCGTTATTCGTTTTAGGTAGTCCTGCAATAGCGCCATCGAAACAGTTCCACATCTGATGAGAAAATGAGGGAGATCGTCGCCTGTTTCTCCTGTCAGGGCGTCCTATCCAGGTATCTTCGAAATAATCGACTACCGGTTGTACTTATTCTGAAATAGACCTGCATCGTCTAGTTCGTTAAATGCTTTTTCTACAAATTGTACGGGAACAAAAGCTAGTGCATTTAGCAACCTTATTTTTAAAGATAATTCTGCATCGTTGTCGTATCGTTGTTTTAAGCCTGATGATTGAATTTTTCTATGTACACACTGACAGAAATGAAAAAAACATCCTCTTATTGTGGCTTCTTGAAAAGCAATCGACACTGCGTTTATCATAGCTTGCTCAAAATCTATCATGACTGTTTTTGGAGCAGCTGTCGGACAAAGATTTTTGATCTCCTGTAGAAATGTTATATAGGTACTTTGTGCTTTAGAAGGAAGAAGCGCATATAGAAGCGGAATGGAATAATTATCTTTCAAACCATGTATTGTATATAATTGTCCAAATAAATGGGGCACTGTTTTAAAAGTTTCGTCCATAAACCAGTGATTTGATTGTTCCAGAAGTTTAAGGGACTTCTGTGTTCCAAAAATTAAAATTCTCGAATCGATGGCCCCAGAATCAAATTGGAGAAAAACTTCTTTCTTCAAGGTTTGTTTGTACATGTCAGGAAAAATAATATCTCGTCTGGATTGAGGAAGAGCAGGTGCACCATCGTTTCTTTGTCTGATGTTTCGAATAGTTCGTTTTATATTGTAAATCTCTGGCAAAAACGCCCAACTGAATGAGTACTGACTTGTGTTGAATATGTTGAAATTATGCGGTGAGGAGTATCAAGTGTGTTTTTGGCAGAGTCCCGTACTTGGTCCAAAAATTTTGTAACTTGTAGACGTGCAGCATCTCCACCATGGTTATGTTCAACAGCTCCTTTATTGATTTCATTTTGCTCCGTTATAACTTACATTGACTTACATTTCTTTGAATGAAAAAATTCACATTTCCAATATATTTTAGTGTCGATTTGTTTATCTTTGACAAACAAAAAACCATTCAACAATAGCTTGGGATTTCCCTTTTCGCTGGTAACAAATTCCATTTTAACAATACAAAATTGCAAAGTAAAGGTGTCTACGTCGTCGAAATAATTAGACTAGTCAAAAATTGCATTCGTTTCTTGTATTTATACTTCAATAATAACAATAAAGATTTAGGTACCTACCTATTTATAAAATCTACCCTAATAGGTATTTATGTATAATTTAGACCTACCGTTGTCATTAGGATTTCCCGTTATCGCAAAAGATTTCTAAGAGATAAACTCAACAAACATTTAATAAGTTAAACAAAGTAATAAAAACTTCTATCTATCTATTTTTGTATATTCTATTCAGAATATTGAATCTCGAAGAATTGATTTTCGAATAATTGATTTCAAACAATTGACTTTCGAAGAATTGATTTCGAACAATTTATGGTTTATTTACGATAAAAACACAATCTGCAGTGTGTAGTTAATAAAATTCCGAAGCAGCTGAACAGTAAATGTCAAGAGATGGTAACATCTTTGTTGAGCTATTTTGAACGAGAATGCCGAAATGGGGGCCCGCTTACTGCTGTAAGAGACGTAAGTTATAGTATTCGCTATTTGTATTCATTATTATCAATATTATTCTTACATATTTAAATGTAAATGGTCGAATGTTTTTAATGTTAGGTTAGGTTAATTAAACTTGATATATTATTCTTTCATAAATTGAAGTAATTATATTGTAGAGCTGCAGAAGCTTTACAACTTAGCGTTACCAGTGTTAATTGCCGCCGAGAATATTAGAGGTGAACAGCCTAAAAGCCCACCTAAAAAGAGACAACGCATAAAACCTACTGTTGAAATTGATAACTTCGATCAAAATGCTTTCCGAAATGTTATATAGAAATGTATGGAAACAGTGAGTATATTGAATTCACTGTTTTATTTCATTCACAATTAACTAACAATATTTTTTCAGAGGAACACATGACCTTGAAAACTTTAAGAAAACTTTTAGTGAACTTGGAAAAACCTGCCCAAAATTGTAATGGATAATCACAGTACAGAGATCAATAAAGTACCAACAACAGCTACCAAAAAGGCTGATATACAGAACTGGTTGATACAAAAGGATATTCCTTTTGTAAATACTTTCTTTAAACCCAATTATTGAATTTAGTTGAACTGTAACTTGATATGAACATTGCTCAATATATTATGGTACTACTGAGATAACTTATTTTGTTTAAATATATACATTTTTGTAGGAATAAACCAACAATATATGAAGCTGACATATTATCTAAAAAATATGGCCACAAAGTGCTTAGACTTCCCTTACCACTGTATGTTCAACCCAATTGAACATAATATTTGGGGCATAGTTAAAAAATTGTATAGAGATCATGTAGGAACTGATGGTTCTTCAACAGAACAAGCATTAGGTGCATGGAAAAAGTCTTTAGAAAAAGTGACTCCTGATATTGGGTCAAAGACAGTAGAGCACACAAAATAGTTATTTTCCTAACAAGTGCGGAAAGTGATACTTTCCCGCACGCGACTGCAGTTGACCCGAACGACGCGAAGCGGAGTTCGGGCAAGCGGTCAAGGGCGGGAAAGACACTTTACGCATGAGTTAGGAACATTATTTTTTCTACGACCGTATATACAAAAAAGTATATCCACCCATTTTTCAAAATTTATTTTATTTTAACTTACATATAAAAAACTTAAACCAAAAACTATTATTATTATTATTATCAATTGTTATTATAAATATTAATATTAGAAACACAATTTGTTGCATTCTGTGAATTATTTAAAATTGCCGGTCCAGTGGAGTTGTTTGGTATTAACTGGTGAGTGAATGACGTTGATGAGGATGGCATCGTTTGCAGGTCACATAAAGATGACGATGAAGGTGACGGCAACAATTTTAAGTCATTTGTAGATGAAAGAATTTCATTTGATATACTTTTCATATATCAAACCCGGGTGGTTTGATAGTTGTTTTGTGACACTACTTTAAAGAATGTACAAGGTTATATCAACATATTTTCATTATTTTATATTTTCAGAAAATTAAAAATGCAACAAAAAGCTAGAAAACATGTTAATTTTATTTGATGGACTATTTATTTATTCACCTGGTGTATGAATAGTTATAACTTCCGAAGTAAAAAACTATCTAATAAGGTCAAAATTTGCATAATTTTACTTTCCCGCACTAGTGCGGGAAAGTGACACTTTCAAAGCTAAAATGCGTGCGGGAAAGTGGGTTAAAGCGCACGGTAGTAGAAAAAAAAATTATACAAGATTGGTGGGATAGAGAAGTGGTAATCGATAGACAGGATGTGCCTCCACTTATTATTAATTTTGACAGTGATGATGGAAATAGTGATGATTTTGTGGTGGAGTAGTGGAAATCTTGTGTTTTATTTTTTGTATATCTTTATCCAATTTGCTTTATTTCCACCTTTTCAAAACTAATAACTATTATCAAATTAATTAGGTACAGTTATTTTATAATACACAAATTAAAACAAAAAACGACCAATTTTTTTAATTCAATGAAGAGCCAAATGACAGGGTGGACTGTTTTGAGTGACCTACAGTTCGTACATTTAACCCTCTTCTATGTGAAATAATTGAATGTTAATTCGAATATAGAATGATTGGGTACTGTTTCCCGTATCTTATCCATAGTTTTTCATGAATAAATATTTTATTAAATTAATCAAGCCTTACAATCTTTTATTTTTAAATGAATATTTTTGACTCACGACCTACAAGGAACGGAACAATGAAAAAGAAGAACTGTCAATCTAACATCAGATTTACTTTTCTAGTTTTCGTTAAGTGAAGGAAAAAACTACAGCTTGGCAACATCACAATATTTTGTTTTGCAACGTCATCGTCTTTTTATCGTAAATAAAGGTATTAATATATATGTTGACAATATCTACAATACATTTAGAGAACCTCTTTTATAGTCATAGTTTCTAAAGTATTGTTTAGTTACCTCAGTATTTCCTTTATAATGTCCCGCCTTTACCAAAAACACAAGGCCCTGAACATTTAAATGAGTTTAGACCAATCAGACCTACCTACTATGTCTACAATTAAAATTATTAAAATTCAGTTGCAGGACTACCTAACAGTGAACCAAAGTATTCTAATAAAGCAATCCAAGCTGTCAGGTGTCAACACCATACTTTCTCGTATTTAGAAATAACAGCTAGCCAAGGATCCATTTTAGGTCCACTTTTATTTTCCATGTATGCTCAACTATACTTATCATATTTTATCCAGATGAATACAAGCAAGCTGTAGCCTAAGTTGTGATTTGAATAAATTTCTGGTATTTTCTATAAGGACCATTATATGTCCCCCCCCCCAAAAGAAATTTTGTAAAATTAATCATAGACAAATGTTTTTGTTTTGGACCATATAAATTCGTACATTTCATTAAAAGGAGGTAAGTAGAGGAAACGAGTGTTGGAAAATAATAGTATAAACAAAACATCATTTTTATTAAGAAAACATACAATTATTTACACTGTACAAAACGTTTGGTTACCAAACAATTTCAAAATACACGATTAAACATAACACAAATTTTTGTTAGAGAAATTGAAAAAAAAGTAAATACCATGAACGAACGATTCAAATTAAAATAATTCAACGAATTATTCAAGATAGTGTGCTAACATTATTAAACTGTCTATTATATAGGATTTTTACGATAAAAAGACGTGTTGATGTCATTTTTAGTTACTTTCCTGCTTATCAGAATAAATATTAATTTACACAATTTATCCTCAACAGCCAGAGCAATTTACAGCCAACAGGTTGGCAAAACTTCAAGACGTTGTCAGATCAACTGGTAAAATTCCCCAGTTTGTTTAGACGTTTATTGACATTCGATCATTGTCTAAGTTTTTTTTGATGCTTTCAAATTTATTGTTTAAAAACAGTTATTTCCATAACTAATTATTTAGGCAAATCTACAGTGTGTAGTAAATAAAATGCCAAAGCAGCTAAATGGTATTCTAAATGTCAAGAGATGGTAACATCTTTGTTACGCTATTTTGAACGCCGAAATAGGGGCCCGCTTACTGTTATAAGAGACGTAAGTAGGGAATAGTGTATAAATTTATCTATCAAATTGACTTTTCTAGTTTTCGTTAATTAAAGAAAAAACTGCAGCTTGGCAACATCACAATATTTTGTTTTGCAACGTCATCGTCTTTTTATCGTAAATAAACTATAGTAGAGTCTGTAAGCTGGGAGACAGTAGACAGTTATTCATCGAGTTGCTTACTACATTTTTTCGTCGATCTGTACAAAAAACTACAACAGCAATTATCGCTCGTAAAAAGTTTAGTCGACGAAAAAATATTTTATTTCGTAAAACAGTCAAGTATAAATAAAAGGAGTAATAATTCAGGTTTAAATCGTCCATGGAAAGTATAAAGGTTTTTAATTATTTATATCACAATTTCAGTCTGAACGGCTAATACTCGTACTACAAGAAACGGCATATGTCAAATGTCATTATTTTCACAAAATACAGAGACAATCGAAAAAAAAAACAGATATAAACACCACTGTAGTTTTGTTACAATTTCTCCAATAAAGGAGCTTGGCAGGGGCGGATTTGACAAGAGGCATAGTAGGCATGTGCCTAGGTTCCCTGTTTTTTTTTCATTTTAAATGTTTATAACAATTTGCGAGTCGAAAATATACGAGTCTTCTACATGACGGAACAGTCCCTTTTCTACTGGTTTGGATTTTTTTCAAAAACTCACTATTTTGATGATCTCTCGCTGGGGCTATTTCCTGTTAGATCTTTTCATACAAATAATCGATGTCAAGTGTCAAACGTCAAATTTTAGGAGACTGCGCAAGCTTACCTTTTAACCGATTGTTATTGGAAGGCAATAATAAAACTGAGCATGTTAATAACAATCACTGACAGTTTCTTGTAGCAACAAATATATTAGCCAGACATTTTACCGTTTCATCATATCCCAAATTACATAGTTTGATGATTATTCATCATCCGAAGGAAAATCATCGAGATCTATAATCATAGGTTCATTTTCAATGGGTATAACATCGTCATCTAAATCTATCACTTCACTATTATTTTTTTCAGTTGTATCATCACTACAACCTTGCCGATTTACATCGTCTGAATTCGTGTTGATTATTTTATTGTTTTTAATAACGATTTCAGTCTTATCGGTACTCGAAGATTCGTTAATCAACATAAAACCGCCTACTGAATTTTTTACCAATTTAACGCCTGGTATATATTGGGGTTGGTTCACCGGAGAAGTGGTTAAAGCTAGCGGATCTTTGTCTTCTAGACATTTCAAATCCATTCTTAATAGTATGTTGTCTTTTCCTAATGGTACTGTCACTAAAGGTTTGAGAACTGATTTCATGTTGGATTTTGTTGATGTGTTCGAAGTCGAAGCAACATCCTAAAATGGAAAAAGTTATTGTTTAGAGTAATTTTCAAGAATCAAGACAATATAGGGAAGGATGGAGTTTAGCATGATTGTCTTTGTAATATTTAGTCGACTTGCACCAGTCAAGGTCTTCATATATTTTCCAGAGATGATTGAGAAGTCCAAGAATGGAATGAATGATAAATTTGTAGAGCTGCAGGATTTAAAGGAAAAGGAGATTTGTGAATCTGCACTGCAAAGAGCTGAAAAAGTTCACTAAAAACCCACTTCTGAAACTATTTCAACTTTGCAGTGAAGCATTCTTTCTGCTTTTGAGCCTTCAAGCCTCATATTCTCAATATTGATATCAAATCTACCAAAGAACATAGCCATTGTTTTGTCTCTTTGGAGTCATTAACAAGAAATAAGAGAAGAGAATATGACTGAGGAGTACAGATTTGGGAAGCTAAATTCATACAGCTGTAGGGTTTAAGGAGAGAAAGAGTTTAAAGAGCTCTAAAAGTTCATTGGAAATCACTTCTGAAAGATTAGGAAGGACAGAGTCCAGTACGATGAGCTATATTTTAATCGTACTGCACCAGTCAGTTACTTCAAGATCTTGATATACTTCTCAGAGATTACTGAGGAGTCCAGGATTTGGGGGCTAAATTTATACAGCTGTAGGATTTGAAGAAAGAGGAGATTTGTGAATCTGCACTATAAAGAGCTAAAAAAGTTCACTGATAACCCACTTCTGACACTATTTTTATTTTGCAGTGAAGCACTCTTTTCGCTTTTGAGCTTTCAAGCTTCATATTCTCAATATTGATATCAAATCTACCAAAGAACATAGCCATTGTTTTGTCTCTTTGGAGTCATTAACAAGAAATAAGAGAAGAGAATATGACTGAGGAGTACAGGTTTGGGAAGCTAAATTTATACAGATGTAGGGTTTAAAGAGAGAAAGAGTTTAAAGAGCTCTAATAGTTCGTTGGAGACCCACTTCTGAAAGATTAGGAAGGACAGAGTCCAGTACGATGAGCTATATTTTAATTGTACTGCACCAGTCAGTTACTGAGGAGTCCAGGATTTGGGAGCTAAATTTATACAGCAGTAGGATTTAAAGAAAGAGGAGATTTGTGAATCTGCACTATAAAGAGCTAAAATAGTTCACTGATAACCCACTTCTGACACTATTTTCACTTTGCAGCGAAGAATTCTTATTGCTTTTGAGCCTTCAAGCCTCATATACTCAATATTGATATCAAATTTACCAAAGAACTCAACCATAGGTTTGTTTCTTTTGAGTTATTATCAAGAAATAAGAGAAGAGAATATGGCTAAGGAGTACAGGTTTGGGGAGCTAACTTTATACAGCTGTAGGGTTTAAAGATAGAGAGAGAGTTTAAAGAGCTATTTTCACTCAGAAGCAAAGCAAAAGCCAACATTTAGCATCCTTACTGCTTTTGAGTCCTCAAGAAATAAAAAAAGATTAGGACTAGTACGATGAGCTATATTTTAATCGTACTGCACCAGTCAGTTATTTTAAGATCTTGATATACTTCTCACAGATGATTGAGGAGTCCAGGATTTGGGACCTAAATTTATATAGCTGCAAGATTTATAGAAAGAGGAGATTTGGGAATCTGCACTATAAAGAGCTGAAAAAGTTCACTGAGAACCCACTTCTGACACTATTTTCACTTTGCAGTGAAGCATTATTTCTGCTTTTTAGCCTTTAAGCCTCATATTCTCAATATTGATATCAAATCTACCAAAGAACATAG
>CAJUYH010000832.1:12177-31488 GCA_910591685.1 Galerucella tenella
TTGATATCAAATCTACCAAAGAACATAGCCATTGTTTTGTCTCTTTGAAGTCATTAACAAGAAATAAGAGAAGAGAATATGACTGAGGAGTAATGGTTTAGGAAGCTAAATTTATACAGATGTAGGGTTTAAAGAGAGAAAGAGTTTAAAGAGCTCTAAAAGTTCATTGGAAACCCACTTCTGAAACTATTTTCAGTCAGCAACAAGGCAAAAGCCAACATTTAGCATCCTTACTGATTTTGAGCCTTCAAGAAATAAGAGAAGTTTAATTAGGAAGGACAGAGTCCAGTACGATGAGCTATATTTTTATCACATTGCACCAGTCAGCTATTTGAAGATATGATTATCATAATGTCGGATAGTCAAGCAGCCATTAAAGCACTGAGTTCTTGTCAAATCAGTTCCAAAATGGTGTGGGAATGTCTAGACAAGCTCAATGAACTAGGCGAGAACAAGATAGTCACTTTACTGTGGATTCCAGGACACACTGGAATAGAAGGAAATGAAATAGCAGATGAACTAGCAAAGAGGGGAACGGAAATACCTTTCTGGGGGTCCGAACCCTTTTGCGGAATCAGCCCCAATGTAATATTGGAAGAAATAGGTAAAGCCGGGAAAAAGAGAAGGGCTTATACAATCAAAGACTCTTCTGGGTGACTACAACCTGTTGAGATCAAATGAATGCATAAGTCAAAGTAAAACTGCGCTAAGAGTTTTAACAGGGATCCTAACGGGACATTGTCGCCTGAATGGGAACCTGAAAAGGCTCAAGATAGTGGAGTAAGAAGAATGCAGATTTTGTGGCATGAAAGAAGAAATCTCCATCCACATACTCTCCAACTGCACAGCACTTCAAAATCCTAGAGCACTGCACCTGGGAGATTACTGGATAGAAAAGGAACATTTACCCAAGTTGAAGCCTGCAGATATCCTAAAATTCCTCCGGAAAATAGGACTTGGTGAACTACTAGTTTTTGAGACTCTCCTCAGAAACTAAGTAGAAGTAAGGGGGCTCTTTTAGGTCTCAGTGTATGTCACCCCGACATACATATTTCAAGATCTTGATATACTTTTTAGAGATGACTAAGGAGTCCAGGTTTGAGAAGGTAAATTTATACAGCTGTAGGATTTAAAGAAAGAGATTTGTGAATCTGCACCAAAAAGAGCTAAAAGGATAACCCTCGAATAACCCACTTCTAAAACTATTTTCACTCAGCATCGACGCCAACTAAGATGAGCTTTAACCTACTCACCGATTTTGAGCCTTCCAGTTTATTTGCTTCTTCATCAGAATCGTTAATTACTATAGGTAGTTGGTCAGTCTTGTGCAGTATGGATCGGAATTTAATATTTTCGATATTTCTTTGTTCTACGGGTAATTGAGACAAAAGTTTGTGTAATTTAATTACATTTTCGCGTTTCTTTAAAAACAAAGTGTTCTTGATTATTTTGTATTGGCGTTCTTTTTGAAATTGTTGTTGGATCTCTTCGGCTGCCTGTAAATATTTATAATAATTTTCAAGTGTCAAACGGCAAACGGCAAAAGAACTTACCTTTCTTAATATTAAGGGGAGATCGAAACACCTAGTTTTGTTCTTTGGTATCTGTAGTAGATAGGAAAGTGTTTCGAGTTTTTTTCGAACGAAATTTTGAGCTCGTTTCGTAAATAACTTGAGAACCTCGTCTTTGGACACGCCTACTTTGGTTTGGCAGTCTTCTTCGCTAGTTTCCAAAATATTCATGTACCCAAAATCACCGCAAATCTGAAAAAAAAACAACATTATATAACGAATGATTCTCTGCAGATTATATTCATCCAGCGTTGTCAGATTGACTGAAAAATCGGAAAATATCCTACTGCAACAAACGATCAAAATATGTAGATATGAAGATAGGATGCTTTATATACTCACATAATGACCGTTGAGCACTCCTGAATCGATTGGACTGTAAACTGTCAAATCAACATTCAAGGCTACAATAATATTGATCTTGAAAGTTTCTGGGACAGTTTGTAGCAAAGAAGAGAATCGACTGTAAAATAAAAAGTTATTATTATTAATGACTTCATAGTAACTAGCTGTACAATATTTTCTTTCTTCAAATATACTGAAAGTATTTTTTTTGAACGTGATGAACATAAAATATAATTGAATTTTGTAGCTCATGTAGGGAGCAATACTGGGAAATAATTGAGACATATTTTTGTAGGAAATTTGGTGCTTTACAAAAAAAGGGCTCTTCTAATTTTTGGATATTTTCACCCTTTTCAAAGTTATTCAAGGTTAAAGATAAATTAGTAGTGAATTTTGACATTTTTCCAATTTTTTGAAACTCCAATCAAGTTTAAGAAAAAAATGTATGGGATATTTTTTGTAGAGCGTTTGATTGGCTATAATTTAACTCTATAAAACTTTTTTATATCTTTTATGGGTCATGAGTTATTCTTATTAAATTGAAAATATGATATAATTTTATTACAGGGTGTCCCACGACGAGCTAAAACTATCTGTATATGGCAAAATACTTATAGTAAAATCATGAAAATTTCTACGTTTGGGTTTTCGGATACGATCTTTTTAACTAAAATATTTTCAAAGATGGCAGACTTCCGGTTCTACCGTAAGTCGACTGCAACTTTGTTATTTTGAATAGAACACCCTGTATATTAGTACATTTTTGAAATCTACGTGAAATTTTAGTATAGTTTTGTGTGACAACTTTTTTCGAAAAATGCATACTTTTTGAGTTATTAATTTTTTCGTAAAAAATTTTACGGTTGCAAACATTACAAATTATTTTTTAAGAGGATACTCCTAAAGATATGAAAATGGTTTCTGTTCGGTTGCTTTCAGCAAGGTCAGACGTATTTGAATCTATGTTGAAAAATTTTTCATTTTATACAGGGTGTGTATCTTAAGTGTTCAAAGTTTAAATTCATAAATATCAAATTTCTTCATTTTCTTGAATAGAACCACCCGGTTTTTTCCATTTTAATGCATTCAGGTGTAAAAAATAAGGCAAATTCATGTATACTTTCCTATACCTAAACCTTACCGTTATCCAGATATTGAATGTTTTCTGTAAATTTTGAGAGATGCAGGTGTGGTCTAAATTTTATTTTGACCCGTTTATACAAGCACTAAGAAATAAAAAAGATTATGTAAATTTGCTTTTAATACATGGTAAATATGGCAAAATTGTTACAAGAACATAATGTGCTTCATTTGCAATAAGATATCCTGCATCTCTCAAAATTTACAGAAAACATTTGGTACCTGGATTTAGGTTTAGGTATAGGAAAGTATACATGAATTTGCCTTATTTTTTACCCCTGAATGCCTTAAAATAGAAAAACCGGGTGGTTCTATTTAAAAAAATATTTGAATTTGATATTTATGAAGTTAAACTTTGAACACTTTTTATACACACCCTGTATAAAATGAAAAAATTTTCAACATAGATTCAAATACGTCTGACCTTGCTAAAAGCAACCGAACAGAGACCATTTTCATATCTTTAGGGGTATCCTCTTAAAAAAATAATTTGTAAGGGTCTGCAACCGTCAAATTTTTTACAAAAAAATTAATAACTCAAAAAATATGCATTTTTCGAAGAAAGTTTTCAGACAAAAGTATACTCAAATTTTACGTAGATTTTAAAAATGTATTAATATACAGGGTGTTCCATTTAAAATAACAAAGTTACAGTCGACTTCCGGTAGAACCGGAAGTCTGCCATCTTTGAAAATATTTTAGTTAAAAATATTGTACCCGAAAACCGAAACGTAGAAATTTTCATGATTTTACTATAAGTATTTTGCCATATAAAGATAGTTTTAACTCGTCGTGGGACACCCTGTATTGATGGAATACTTACATTTTCAATCTAAGATTGTTTTTCAATATTTTTTATTAATTATAATTGTTATACCTACTCTAAGATTTTTATAACAAATAAAAATTTTCTTCCTGTATATATTGACATATTATGCAATGTAGATTTTTGCGAATAACTTAAGACCCATTAAAGACATGAAAAAATTTTATAGAGATTATAGCCAATAAAACGCTCTACAAAAAACATTCTATACATTTTTTTCATAAACCTGATTGTAGCGTCAAAAAGTTGAAAAAATGTAAAAATTCATTACTAATCCAACTTTAACCTTGAATAACTTTGAAATGAGTAGAAATATCAAAAAATTATAGTTACCCTTTTTTATAGAGCATTAAATTCCCTACAATAATATATTTTATTTATTTCGAAATATTGCTCCTAAGGTGAGTTATAAAAATATAAAGCACAAGACAACTTCGTTACCATTTTATTTGAATAGAAAATAGAAGTTATGACCTCTTAATAAAAATATGGAGAGTTCCAAGAAAAATAGAAATCTACTGTACAGTATGTCCCAAATTCGAGACGTATCATTAAGATTTCGAGAAGGGTAAGAGATAAAGAAATATTACAAAAAAAAATACTCACTCTTGTAGAAAGAAAGTGGCTGCAGTTTCCGAACAAAACCGAAGCAATTTATTTTCAAAAGGCCACGAAACATCAATTTCCCCATGCTTGTGCATATAAGCTCCAAGATACCCAAAATGCGGTATATTCGTAATAATATACCGATTGAAATCTTCAGGCTTCCTCGGCGGAGCATCGATAATTTTAATCTCCTGTTTATTATGAATAATCTTCGAGGAAAAAGGATAATATTCCTGCGTATCGGAAGGATGTTTAGTAATCTCACACACAGTTTTACTACTATCCAATTCATTATCCGACGTTAAATCGATGGTATTATCCGTAGCTTCATCCGTCGGAGAATCCACGAAATACATAGATTCCTTCAACCAATGTCCGCATTTATAATCCCCCTTACCTCGCATCAAATTAAACGATTTCGTCGATACTAACGACTGGTTAATGTATCTTAACGTTTCCACGTCATTGTAATCGCAATCGTCGTAATAAGGACCGATGAAGATGCGATCGGAAAAGTTCGGTACGAAGTAAATACCGAACAATTCGTGTTTGTAGTTCCTAGCCATCGCTTTATTTTCAATTCTAACCGTACAATTTTTAGTTTTAGCGTAATGTTCGATAGCTAGTAGATCGGTGTATCTTATTGAATAAGGTATCGATCTGAAGAAGAGAAAAGTGAAATCGGAGTTTAAAAATAACATCCGCCATTTACAATCGTCGGAAATCCTCGGTAAACCCACTCGCATTTCCTTTATTTTAACTTGGTAATAATCCGGTTGATCCTCAGCTAATAAAATACTGTCAAAATGTTCTTTATGTAATTTAAAAAACCGTTCAACTCCTGAAAGATCTTTGTGGTAGAATATTTCAGCTTTTTCAGTGGTGACATCTTCGGTATCTTCATCGGAATCGGATTTTTGCTGTTTCACTTTCTGTACGATATTTTTAGTACAAATCCCGCATATTTCAAAATTATTTTTCGTTTCTTTCAGTATAAACGACAAAGAATCCGCTTGGTAACAAGGCGGTAACTTTTTCTCCTTTATCCAATTAATTACTTCGGTCGACGTGGGTAATTTTAAAATATCAATATAATTCTTCGGACACTTTTTATCGTAAGTATTAATTAATAATCTAGAAGGTTGATCTATCATGCTCCAGATCCGTATCGACCTATTATAGAAGCTCGTTATCAAGGAATTCCAGGGTATTAGCCGAGCGTAACCTTCAGCAACCGTTCGCGGTCCCATTTTCTTCAACAGATCCATGTTGCTTCTGTCTATTATTATTTCCCCTTCAAAAACCGGTCGTGTTTTAGCGGTGAAAATAGACTGTTTCATCTTGTTACGTCTTTGTATCGCTGGATTATTATCAAGTGTCGGAGGGGAAGTGTACTCCGATCGAGATTCTAAAGTTTGTTTTCGTTTCGTTCGATTCCGAGTTTGATCCAGCTGGATTTTTTCGTTTACGATCGTTTGTTTCAGTAAATCAGCTTCGGTAAGGATCATATCAGGGTTGGTGTTCTGTAACCGAGCTCGGAATAAATCCCCGTCCGATAAATTGTTGATGAAATCATCTTGGTAGATATTGGGAGTGTATCTTAAAGACCTTTTATATTTTTTCGATATTTGTACAGTCCTAGCACATCTCAATGTCGAATCCTCCTTGTAATCATCAAGGTAATCGTTATGAAACACTTTTCTCTTAATACTCCTCACAGGTCTCTTCGACGACTCTTCTATGTTCATATTTAAAGTTTCTTTAGGAATCCACAATTCATCTTTACTAGATTCCGATTCACTTCTACTATTTATCGCCAAAGGATCCTTTTCAGCTTCAAATTTAACCGATTTCGTTTGTTTCAGCTTCAAATTCTTCTTCATCTTCTTGCTTTTAATTTCAACCGAAGATTTTTTTTTAACACTCTGTATTTCCGGTGTAATACTTTCAATTTCAAAGCCTTTACAAAAACAGTTATATATATTATGCGTCAAACAATAAGGAATTATTTCGTCAAGTTTCAGCTTCGCCAAGCTAACGACGCAACTTCTTCTAAACGATTCTTCGTTGTCGTGAATAATGTTGGAGGTAGAAACGAAATCTGAAAATTTAGCCGGGATCTTAGCGGTTCTTCTCGTTTTCGTTCGATCCCCTATTCCCACTACTATAGTTTTATCGTTAGTATGGATTACAGTTTGAGTGAATTCCTTTTCCACTTTTGCTAGATGTTTTTTAGCTTCATCTTCGATTCTATTAACGGTATCTTCTGATAACAAGTTAGTACCGGCTGGAAGAGTGAGTTTGTCGTATATTAACGGTTTTTCTTCGGGACAAGTACAGTTAAACATACAACTCGGTTTCTGGCAATGTCTCGTTGAAATATATTCGCATTTTAAGCTTTTACACAAACATCCTAGTTGGCAATAAGGTTTGGTGCAAACCAGATCATCTTCGGTTTCTTCAACTTCCACATTAACCACTTTACAACTGAGTCTAAGTAGTTCAGATTCAACTTTCGATCGTCTTTTATGCGGTTTTTTAAATACACTAACGTTGTCTTTGGCTGGAGATGAACTGTCATTTTCTAGATAATCTTCTGTTGGTAATTTTGAGTCATCTTCTTTGATTAAAGTTGGAGCAAGTTCTTTTATTTCAACGTATCTTATTAAACCTTCAATTACATCAGATACTGCATCTGTTGAATTAATTGAATCGTTCCAAATTTCTTCTTTTATAACTTTTTTCGTTCGTCTAGTTAAAACTTGTTCTACTCTATTATGGTAATCCAAAGGAAATTGTATTGTATCCATCTTCTCCTCCTTGATTCCAGTATCAACTTTAACAGCTGATAGAGCAAACTCTATTTGATTACTGTCCAATTCACCACCGATTATATTAGAGAATCTGTGGAGTATTGCATTGCTGAAAGGTTTACCAAGTTGTGGAGTTACTTCTAAAAATAACTTTGGGAGTTTGACCATTTTAGTTTCCCATTTATCTTTACCAGTTAGTTGTAGATCAAACTTTTTACTAAGTGGACCTGGAGCGTATTTAATATAACATTGTTTTTTAAAAGTTTGATGTAATAAAGAAAATTTTCTTCTTCGAACAACTTTTGGAGCTGCAGCAGATTTTTTTATACAATCAATTCTAGCAAAACATTTATTCGGGATGTTACTTTTCACCCAGATCTTATCATCGTTGCATAGAACATAGCTTCTGTTCGGTCTGTGTTTTTGTTCAACTTTATTTTTAATTTCTATATTCTTTTTCATTTTTATCTCTTCTATTTCTTTTGTAACTTCTTTCACTCTTTCTTTCAGCTCTTTAAGTTTTCTCTTCTTTTGTTTCCTTAACTCCTTCCTTCTCTCCTTTTCCAGGAGTCTTCTTTTCTGAGCTACTGTTTTTGCTTTCACTGTTGGGGTAGGTTTTGGTTTGAAATCTTCTACATTATCTTTACCTTCATTGATATCTTTAATATGTTCTACTCTTTTTAGAATCAAAGGAGATTCTTCTGTGATATTCTTAAGACCTTCTTCAGCGCCTAACTTTGGTACTTGGTAACTAATATTCAACTTAGAATCAGCTGTTAGAAACTCATCTAGTGTATCACTGATAAAGGGGGATTTTTCTTCTACTTCAGTGAAAGAAGTTTGGGAGTTTTCGCATGATATATCCATTTTTTTATCTTCATCAGATTTAGGCAAACGTTTTTGCATACACACACTGTTATCATTTCTTTTAGATATACTTAATTTCGGTGGTAACTTTTGTTTGTTAATAATTTTTCTAATTTCATTGAAAACTCTTTCTTCTGATTCATTCCCTTTTCCACCGTCTTCTTCTTCTACTCCATCATCAATTTTTTCACCACTGTTTTCTAATCCTTCTTCTATTTCAACTCCTCCTTGAACATCTGATATAACAAGTCCAAATTCATTTGTCTGATGATATATTTGCTCTTCAGTATTTTTTAAAGCCTCATTTTTCTTATTTTCCAACAGAGATAATTTCTTACTACATTGAATATTATCGATAACATCAGTTGAAGTAGTTTCCAGAAACTGGCTCTTTTTTTTGGTTCTCAAAGAGTTCAACTGAAGTTTTAAATTATTTCTAATATTTTCCATTAAAGAACTTTCTTCTTCTACTTTCTTATCTTCACCAGTAATTTCCATTGGTCGAGGTTTTAAAATTGACCTTCCAATGGGATTTTCTTCAACTTTATTAATTGTATTATCCTTAATAATGCCACCTCCACATCCTAACCTAAAAAGTGATGTCTCTTTAATTGGAGTACAAAGTGGAGCAGCTTTTTTTAAATGTATAACACCAATTTTTTTATTGTTTCCATAATGTCTTTTAGGGATGATGGCACGTTCTGTTAAATCAATGGTATTGTTACCCTTCAAGGAAATAACTTTTGTAATCGTAGAAGGATTATTAACAATCCTAGTAAGGCTTGCCATAGTTTCACCAAAGATTCCTGATTTGTTTGGAGGTTTAAAAAATTCAGTGACGTTCGCCATCTTTTGAGTGTTATAAGAATCAATTTGTTTATTATCATCTTCAGCTTTTTGTAATTTTTTCTTAATAATCACTCTCGGGCGGTAAATAATTTTCGGTTTTTCATCTGGTACAGTTTCAACTTTTTCTATTGATGATACTTTGAATTTTGAAAACATTCCTTGTTTCGATGCATATTTTCGGACGACTTTAAATTTTTGACTGGGTCGTATTTCAACGTAGTCAATCTTTTTTTTATCAGACTCCGTGTCGGCATCATCACTGCTATGATATTTTTCCAAACGTTCGATTTCTTCCGGTTTTAAAATATTTTCTTGTTCTTCATCTTTATCGACTTCTTCTTCGTTTACTTCTATGACTCGAACTTCCGTTACTTCTGGTGGGTTATTATCTTGTACCTGGCATTCGACATTAAGACAATCTGTATCTTTTACTTCATCTGTTACGTTTATATCATCGATTATTTCGTTTATAATACTGCTGTTGGTAGCATTGACTTCTTGTTCCTCATCGTCAGTATCCGAAAAAGACTCGTTCAGATTACTTGTTTTAGGAATACTTACAATTGGTTCGTTCAAATTTGGTAAAACTATTAAATTAGATACATTTGTTTCCGTAGGACTATTAGTAGTTGTCAATTTAGCGTCTTGTCTTGTATTTGTTGAAGTATCTTCAGTAGTTTCAGTTTTTTCCGTTTCTTTCGGTTCTAAAGTAGGTTTAGGATTTTTGTAATTTTGCAATTTTTGTAACAGATCATCGCACGACCACCCTGTACTTTGCAATAATCGTTGAATGGGGTCCTCTTGATCCATGGTGCTAAAATAAATGAAAAATTAAAAATAGACAGAAGTATTGAAGAAA
Source organism: Galerucella tenella (assembly GCA_910591685.1). Taxonomy (NCBI): domain Eukaryota; kingdom Metazoa; phylum Arthropoda; class Insecta; order Coleoptera; family Chrysomelidae; genus Galerucella; species Galerucella tenella. The sequence continues at coordinate 22,054 of CAJUYH010000832.1, forward strand.
TTTTTATACTACCCCTATGAAAGAAGGAAAATTTTACAAATAATTTGACGCCGTAAAAGAAGGAAAATTTTAAAAATCAAATAAAAACTTATTGTACGCCTATGGTTAGCGTGAAAAATGTATCGTACGCCTATGAAAGAAAGAACATTTTACAAATAAATTGACCCTTTACAAAAAAAGTTCGCTCGTCCATGTGATGTGTAAATTTTTATAAAAAAAAATTAACCCTCTTTAAAAAACTTATGATACGCCTATGAAAGAATAAATTGACCCTTCACGAGAATTATCGTACGCCTATATTGTAAGTGTAGGTATATTATTACTTAAAATTGACCCTATGAAAAATGTTTCGTACGCATGTGAAATATTATAAAAATTTCATTAAGATGTTATCAGTATAAATGTTGTTTATACTAAGCCGTCCCTATACTAATTTTTTAGAGCTCTAGTTATCCTAGCAAAAGGGCCACTTTTTTTACACCCTGTATTAACAAATATACGTCTAATCCATCGCAATTTTTTTTTTTTATCGAATCACCCTATATATTCTGATTCTGTCAAATTTATAAAATAAACCTCCCATTTTGAAACTATTTTGCAACTGCCAACTACTACATGAATTCACTGTGCTATTGTTCATAAATACCTACTACTGTTCATAAATACTACTGCTTATTTAGCTAATAATGAATTTATGGACACACTCTGTACCTTTTTACGCCAACCAACATACTTTTTAGTAGGTACTCCCTTTATATAACTACAGCAATTTTGTTACATTTTTCCAAGGTTATAGTACCTAGGTACCTAATGATACTACCCACTAACAATGAAATTTTTACAAAATTATTATAAAATAGAAACTAAAGAACAAATTTTAACCCATTTTACACAATAGATACAGATTCACTAGATACCTATTCACATGATTTATAAAAATGTTCAACAATGTTTTAGAATACAAACCTACTATCTACTATTTATTGGTAATTATACATAATAGAGCAGAATTTTGAATAAAAAATATCTCACTACACACACAATAAAGAAAAATTATTGCAATTCATGGTTAACAAAGTATTTTCCATCACCACAGAGACACACACACATTTTTAGAATCGCAAAAATCAGAATTCTACACTGAAAAGTGAGGTTAGGTTACGTATTCGTTGCATTTCGAGAATTTCAATAAAATTTTCGTTTATCTGTAAACTGAGTTTGATCCCTATTTGTCTATCAAATACTAAATTACACATTAAATAAAAGCACCATGAATCTGTTTTAATTTTAGGTATCTTTACATTGGAAGTTGTAAAAATGATTTTCTTCTGTTCCCTTGGCGAAAATTTTATTTTGATCGTAGGTAGGTAGTTATGAATAACTTTTTTTCTAATGTTCATATCAGTAATTGAACAACAAAAAATTCCAAGATAGAACAACAAACGTGAAAAAAACTTGTAACTATTAATAATTGTTTATTAGGAATATATAAAACAAAAATAACGTTAGGTATAAATTAAATAACCTTAAAAAAATCATGTACCTACAATGAAGATCTTATTGAATGTTTCAATATCATACCTAAAAAAATATTTAGATAGGTATGCTCTATTAATATAATTAAAATTGCCAAACTACATCATTATATCATTGCCTACCTACCTGCGAATGGCAGACAAATCCCTAACCTTATAGCTAGTTGCATATTTTTGGATATATTATGTAATAAAAGAATACTACAAATGACATAAATATAGTAGGTATTAAAATATTCATCACGCTATGGAAACCATTACTCATTATATTTATCAGCATTTCAATACAAGTTATACCAGGTATATAGCTATTCAAGTGGTAAAAAAGAGTCATCGAAATAAAAACCTACTAAATCGATGAAAATAATATTATTTATTATGCTTAGAAGTCCATAGCCAAGCTATAATTTATAAATATTTAATGATAACTGAGAATTTTGTACGATTAAATGGCGAAATCCCTGAAGATAACTGTCAAAAGCTCGAAACATACAAGCATGCGTGAAATATGACAGGAAGGTACAAACTAAACACACTTGACATTTTGTATCTTAAATATATCATTTAAAAGATCCTACCTTATTGTTAATTCTTACACCGTTATCCTAAACGTTTTTAAACTCAATTTATATTTTCTATAATCAGTCATTTTAACAAATTCGTGTACAAAGAAAAAACAAAAATCTGACATAATGTATAACATAGGTATCGTTTCACAAAATGGCCGCCACCCATAACGAAATGAATGATTTCTGTATTTTTGATCATGGACTTGCGTTTATCGAGAAATACCGTTGCCGGCAAAAGCTGTGCGTTCTGTGAAACACGATTTTCGTCAAAATGCGACTACTACCAACGGAAGAATTTGAATGACCGATCAGCTGTTTGTAGACGCTGTAGCAAAAAGGATGGGTGTGTCCATAGAATTATTGAATTAAATGCTATCAATTAAATATAAGGCATCTAGACATTTTCCTTGTATCAAAATAAATTAAATCCTTTCTTAATTTTGGCTTGCAAAACAGCTGATTGAAATTGTGGCATTACCTTATAAAGAAGTGAGTAGTATACCGTGCCACGGGTATTTAATATAAAATGTATTGGCAATATTCTCATAACATTGATCTTTTGAGCTGTTTTATAAAACAGTTGGCATTTTTATTGGATACTGTTTTAAAAATCAGGACCATCACCAGGGGGGCTGCTGGTGCATTTTGTCTGGATGAGCCACATGTTTTATTGTTGATTTTTTTGGGGTGGGACTGTAACGAAATTACCTCATCAAATGTAGGGGAGCTCGAATAAGTGTTTGCCTCACTCTCAGATATTTAAATGATTAAAAAAGATACAAACCATTCTGTGTGAGATGGAGCTGTCAGTTGGAGTTATAAGCACAATTATTTTGACAGTGTAAAATATAAAATTTTTCCGGATTTTTCATCAAAATATCTCAGGTACAATGCTCGAACTGTCTTTTTCTACTAACAATTGGGTATAAAAAATCTAAATAGAATAAATTTAGTAAATGTAAATCTTTTCATATATTGTAGTAGTCATAGTATGTTGTGTGTTGTGTGTTGATAGTTGAAAACTATATCGACTTGACAGAAACCTACGCGTCCTAATTGTAACCGGTCACTACATGAACATGACCAAACTTGACAACCAGTTGAATCTTGAATGAAACTTACTCAGATGTTACTCAGTTGAATTTAATAATGAAGCACAATGTAAACTCACTTTTTTGTTTTCTCTACGTAGCAGTTTAAAAACAACACATGGTAGAAGTTTTCTAATAGTTATTACTGTTGTAGATCAATATTATAAAGCGAAATATATTTCTTATTACTTTATGCCTGAAAACAAAATGGTCGTTAGAATGAGCGTTACCTGCAAGACAGTTCTGCCAATCAAAAAACTATGACAAATGCAATAAAAAACTGATAGATATCGATTTAGAAAATGGAAATACTTTTTAGATATACTTATTTTGAACAATGCCAGTAATAGTTGCATAATTCCGATATGGTTTTAAATGAAACTAACTGTTTCTAAATGACTCCACAATATATTTGAAAAAATATATTGTGGAGTCATTTAGAAACAGTTAGTTTCATTTAAAACCATATGATGAGTAGATTCCACGAAGTGAGGGTTTATACAGTTAGCATAATTCCGAGCTTAAAATGTAAAGAAAACCATTCTCACTGATAACTGGCAGTATGCAATGTATTTTAAAATTGTCATAAGGTTGGCAACACTTTTCGGAATTGTCAAAAAATGTTTTGTAAATTAAAACAAATAGGATTATTCTTCAGCAAACACATTTATTCGACTATTTTAAAAATATTTGTGATTTTTTTTTAAAACGTTACTCTATAGGAATACTGCAGGACCTCAACAAACCAAATTATTCATTGATACGTAAATGTAAAACATACTAGCATGGTGTATAATAGGTGGATAGGGTACTTACCGTTTGCTGTTTTGTCGTGTAGTTTTGCGGTACTATTATAGTTAATTCAAACACTTCACAAATATTCATTTACATTCAATGTAGCAATTTAATTATCAACTGAAAATGTAGGCGCTGTTAACAGTGTACACATAAAATAATGTGACAAGATTGTGTGTAGTAATGGCGTCGAAACGGATGTTCCGGAATAAAAATATAAAAACAATGGAATTTCGTCTTAAATTGTGATTTGTTTTCATCCAAGTTAAATAGTGTAGATTTAATGAAAGTACACCAGTTAATTGAAATTATAGTATTTAGTACAGTATTCATTTGATTCTAGATCATTGGAATCCCAACGAAAAATTGAATAATCTAACCTCGCATTTTTGACATTCACGGAGTTTATGTTTGGAACTTTCAGAAACATTATTTCCATAAATCGTTTTTGTTATTTATGTGATGTAAGGAAATTATTAGGTGACTTTCAGTTTAATATACAAAGCTTCAAACATTCTTGTTTACTGAAAAAATACGTGAGTAGATATTTTAGGTTACAGATAAGTAAAATTTACTGCAAACAAAACTACTTAATAATTATGAAAATTAGATGTATTCACATAATAATAAAGTTTATTATTCAAATATATTAAGTATGATAATACTAAGTATAAAATATAGTGATTTAGTGATTATATAGGTAGTTGATAAAGTAAACACTTTCTATTATCTATGACATATAATAATTTCAATAATATCCAATTAAAATTTGTATTCAATCAGTTGAGTAGTTAGTTCATAATACGAAGTCCTGTATTATATTTAAAATTATTTTCAGTTATAACACAGTATAAAATGTGTTGCTTATATCTAAAGAAGCTCGTAATATCATCAAAATGTATCTAAGCAAGAATTGCATGATAGTACTATAATTTTGTAGATATCTGATTTTAAAATATATATTTTATGCAGGTTTGGTGGTAAATGTTGAATTCAGAATTAAAACAAACTTATCATGAATAATATAGGTGCGACAAACTATAAGATACTGTGGCAGTTTTGCATAGTGGTAATAAAATAAATTGTAGTCACTAGGGTGACTTCTACATCATATAACGTGTATCTTTTTTTATTATGAAACATTTTCCATATGATTAGATTGGACATATGTAGTGTAATTAAAAAATGGAAAATATCTGATATATTTCATAGTAAACAGTAATTTTTTGATTTTCTGAACTTCAACGATAACTTTTTGGCAACTAATACATGACAACAGAAATATTTTCCAATATTGTACATGTTTTTTTCAATATAACCTTCTGATCTTAATTGATGGGAGACTTTAAAATAGCATCAATTTTTTGTTCCAGATCAGTACCTACCTGATATTTGCAAAGGCACACAGCGATCTGCATTGTTAAATTCAGCAGTTACATATAATTCAGAGCTAACATGTTATACATAAAATTAAGTTACGAGGAAAGTGAACAAATGTTTACCAGTGGATATACACGAAAGATTTAGATTCAGTTCACTCACATTAGTTTTCCATCTTTTGAAGCATTTAATATCAAAAGTTTAGTCAGCTGTTCCTCTGTGACTTGATGTCAGAAATATTTTAAAATGTTGTAAAGTAATTCGAAGCTTGGTTTCATCTATGTGAGCATGCATTAAGGTATCGAGTGGAATGAATTTTGTAGTACCATTTTTATTTTTGTAAATATATTTTTTAAAAAGATATCGTTTTCATCTATCATAGCAAAAATTGATAGTAATTACTGAAGAAAGAATTTAATTTATAATTTATACAAATTCTATCAAAAATGTTGATTATTGATAAAATTTTAGAAAAAACACCGATTTTCATATATTATACTACCTACACCTACCTGTTAAGTTTGATACAAAATAGTAGATTTTCATCTGAGCGTGAATTTTTCTATATACAGCTAATAGTGAAATGTAATGAACAGACGCTATGTATTCTGTGGTTGTAAGGCTAAAGGGCATAACTCGATTTTTTGGGAAAATGAGTTATCCACAGTAGGATACTTAAAAAAATAGCTTCATAATATGACAAAACGGCATTAGTTAATTCCTAAAGATAAGAGATTTATTTGATTAAAATTAGGACATAACAGATATATTTGAAAATATCCAATCAAAAAAGGTCATATATTTCTGAAAAACAATTTTTTTTGGTAAGTAAAAAGACATTATAGTTATTTTAGAGTGGAACAATAATATGTTAAGACAAAAAGGAATAAATTAAGTTATGTCTAATGTTATGGTTTTAAATGAAACTAACTGTTTTTAACTGACTCCACAATATATTTGTAAAAATGTGTAAATTGCAAGTAAATTGACAATTGTTTCGATATAAATATCATCATCAGAATGACAGAAGTTACTTTTGACATGATGTATACTTGATATATATTTGGCTAGTCCAAATAGTGCCCTATCTAGTGATTGACTTAATATATATGAATAGAAAAAAGAAGAAGATTTTACAAATAGTAGCTTTGATATTATTAGCCCTATGGGGATATTCTGGATATCTTTGTCCCATTTAAGATCAGTATAACTGTGCAATGATATAGGAAACCAGGAAAACTATATCTGCTGATCTTTACAATTATTACTTAAGAAGACAGTTTAATAATGGAGAACTTCCTAGATTCAGCTGTTCATTGAGGACTTCATATTGTGGGTCTGTTAAGTGTCTTCTAATTTCTAATTCTTCAAGGAAGTCCAGTTCTTGCTTCCTATCACAAACATGTAGTATTTCTGGTTCTGTGTTAGGTGTTACTGAATGTTTAGTGTCAAGTAGGTGTTTTGCATAATGTGATTTATCTGGTTGTTTTAATCTGTATGCTCGTAAGTGTTCATTGTACCTAATTTCAAAATTACGACTGGTTTGACCAAGATAGACAGCATTACAATCCGGACATTTAAGTTTGTATATCCCAGATTTTCTTAATGGGGTTATTTTTGTTTTTACATTTAGCAAATTTCTACCTACATTGTTTTCTGTTTTAAAAGAAATTGTTGTATTTGTTGCTGAAGATATTATCTTTGAAATATTATTGGAAATATTACCAGCATAAGTGATGGTTTTGTAATTTGTTACTTCTTTAGTTTGTTTAGGAAATATTAGTTGTAACGCCATCTTTTTCTCTTTTTTATTAAGTAATTTATTTATTAAATGTAAAGGATAACCATTGGATGTGGAGTCATTTAAAAACAGTTAGTTTCATTTAAAACCATATGATGAGTAGATTCCACGAAGTGAGGGTTTATACAGTTAACTCAATATGTCTAATGTATTCACAACCCGGCATAACTCGAGATATGTCCTTTTAACTTAATGTAAATTTTCGTTCCTCTGGTTTAAGTGGCGAGTTATACCCTTTTGCCTGATTGATATTAGAATCGCCGATGAAAAGCCGTTATTTTGTCAGAAAGTTTTATATGGACCTGAATGCAACGCAAGATGCACAGGATTTTAACGACACAGATCCGGATATCGATCGATTAATGAGCGATGTAGAATTTTGATATTTAGTTTAAATAAAAGCAGTACTTACTATGTTTTGCTTTGTTTTTTTTTATATTATAAGACCGCTAAGGCTTAACTCGAGTTATATCTTGACAGGACTAATAGAAATTACATTTTCTTTTAAGCAAAATGGCATATCTCAACATATATCCTTTTGACTTACTGCAGAAAAAAATTTTGGGAAATATATCGAGTTAGGTCTTTTTCCCTATTCGCTTAACAGTATTTCAAGGAATTGTTTCAAAAAAATGCCAGTTTTTCCAATAATAAGTAAGAAAAAAGATTTAAGACATAAAAAAATACATTATGCAAACCAAATCTCAAAATATCAATAATTTTAGAATTTGATCGAAAATTTTATACATTTATTTTTCGCCTCTCCTGAGAAGTATGATAAACTGAGTTATGCCCTTTAGCAATACAGCCACAGAATTGTTCGTGGCATAATGGTGAGAAAGGAATTTTGCTGGTAAAATTTTATGTTAAGTTCGAAGTTCTGAGGAATGGATGCTTTTCGCGCTTAGAAAGTGTAAATCCAGCTGGCTCGTTAAGCATAGGAAGTAACACTGGGCGATACATCTGAAGGTTGAAGAGTTGAGCACACATATTTTAAAATGTGGCCAGATTTGTAGGATGAAGCGGAGTATTTATTTTTGAGTGGAGGTTTGAGAGTCTCAGTTGCAATTTATATATACCATTGCACCAAGGAATGTCGACAGGACCGGCTTCGGGTGAATAAAAATAAAACCAATTTCGAGAAAATGCTTTTTATTGATATTTCTTCAACTTCATCAGTGATTAAATAATTTTATTAAAACACTAACGACAATATTGTAGACAAAAATATTTTATGAATGAAAAAAACAAAAAAGTATCACATTTAGTACAGAGTAATGGATTTTCTATATATGTACAATATCGACGAGTTCGCAAAACAAGTACCTAATCGGAAGGTAATCATAAAAAATTTATCAGTAAAAAACTTTCTTTGTAACCTCTACAAAAAGAAAAAAATAATTTCAGCTATAACGTCGCACGAATATAAAAATAATTTATACGAGGCCGATTACAAAATAATCCGCTTCAATAGTATTTTTCTTTTTTCTTCGATGTCTGGAAATATTTGGAATTTTCTAGCGAATTATTCTAGAACCAACCTGTAGGCTTTAACGTTTCATTTATTATTATCATTATTATTTCAACTCTGTATCAATTAAATTAACTTTAAAAACAATAACTTAAATTTTTATCTTCAGCTAAGAGGTGGGGGCCGTATGAAGAGCCACGTGCAAAGCTTGCTGCAGTTCCGGTGCCAAAGATTGGACCACACTTTGGAAAAATGTTTCGTTCGATTGAACCTGTCTGACGATATTCACCATTCGGAAACCTTCCGGTTTAGCTGGATCTATCGCTTCTCTGAAGAACGCCTCCGCTATTATGCCGATTATCCTTGGAATATTCGAATTATTTACGCCTGAAAACAAAAAAAATCCCCAATCAACATACCTAAACAAGTCACTTGAATAATATATTGTCTAATTGCGCGATTTCCATCATTTTTATCCACATTTGAGTGGTTTTGGTAAACCAGAGTTCCTGTTTGTTATGAGTTAACTAGTGTTCCTGTATGTGGTTCAAGTGTTATTGTAATTCAATGCTTCATAGTGATATTATGAAAAATTGAGCAATTTTGTGCAAAATTATGATGTCATTGAAAAAAATATGATTCTATTGCAAGAAGTCCATTGTGTTTATATATGAGTGGTTTTGCATGTTATCGAGTAGGTTTTGAGTTTTCGAGAAGCTTTTGTAGGTTTTTGAAAGGTGTTATTTGTTTTCGAGTGGGTTTTATGGTATCGATTGTGTTTTTGAGTGGTTTT
>CAJUYH010000832.1:33273-56828 GCA_910591685.1 Galerucella tenella
CAAAAACTGCTAAATGAACAACAAAATTGTCAAAATCTGTTGAATGAACATCAAAATTGTCAAAAACTGCTAAATGAACTACAAAATTGTCAAAAACTGCTAATGAACTACAAAATTGTCGAAAACTGTTAAATGAACAACAAAATTTTCAAAAACCGGTATAAAAGGTTGAAAATTTCAAAAACTGCCAAGTGAACAACAAAATTGTCAAAAACTGCTAAATGAACAACAAAATTGTCAAAATCTGTTGAATGTACATCAATAATGTCAAAAACTGTTAAATGAACTACAAAATTGTCAAAATCTGTTAAATGAACATCAAAATTGTTAAAAACTGCTAAATGAACTACAAAATTGTCAAAAACTGTTAAATGAACAACAAAATTGTCAAAAACCGCTATAAAAAGTTGAAAATTTCAAAAACTGCTAAGTGAACAACAAAAATCTCAAAAACTGCTAAATTTACTACAAAATTGTCAACATCTGTTAAATGAACATAAAAACTGCTAAATGAACTACAAAATTGTCAAAAACCGCTATAAAAAGTTGAAAATTTCAAAATTCGTTGAATGAACACCAAAATTGTCAAAAACTGCTAAATGAACTACAAAATTGTCAAAAACTGCTAAATAAACTGTCAAAACAGCTAAATGAAGAAAATTGTCAAAAACTGCTAAATGAACAAGAGAATTGTCAACAACCGCAAAATGAACAGCAAAATTGTCAAAAACTGCAAAATGAACAACAAAATTTTCAAAAACTGCTAAATGAACAACAAAATTGTCAAAATCTGTTGAATGAACATCAAAATAGTCAAAAACCGCTAAAAAAAGTTGAAAATTTCAAAATCTGTTGAATGAACATCAAAATTGTCAAAAACTGCTAAATGAACTACAAAATTGTCAAAAACTGCTAAATAAACAACAAAATTGTCAAAATATGTTGAATGAACATCAAAAATGTCAAGAACAGCTAAATGAACTACAAAATTGTCAAAAACTGCTAAATGAACAAGAGAATTGTCAACAACCGCTAAATGAACAACAAAATCGTCAAAAACTGCTAAATGAACTACAAAATTGTCAAAATCTGTTAAATGAACATCAAAATTGTAAAAAACTGCTAAATGAACTACAAAATTGTCAAAAACAAATGAAGAACAAAATTGTCAAAAACCGCTATAAAAAGTTGAAAATTTCAAAAACTGTTAAATGAACAACATAATTGTCAAAAACTGCTAAATGAACAACAAAATTGTCAATAACCGATATAAAAAGTTGAAAATTTCAAAAAATTGGTAGTCAAATTAGTCCAAACTGCTATGTTACGAAAAATTAAGTAATTTGAATCTCTTTAAACAAAAAAAAACAACATTTTTTCACTTACTTCATCATAATCTTCATCTAAATGTTTTTTATGTCTATCGTTGGCCCGTTCGAAATGTTCTTTCATCAATTTATCTATAATCCTTAAAATTTCAGTCATGGATTCCTGATCGATGTAGCTGGGTCCTAATTTTTGAATACACCTCGAAAGCGAATCCAACATAATCATGAGCACTTCACTTTCTGGTTCGGTATCGATGGCCTTGAGTAATTCCGGGCAAATGAAACTCCACATGCCTCCCATAAAAGCGGGACCTTTGCCAATTGCGCATTCCAATAGCGATGGTAGAGATTCGGCGGCCGCGGTTCTGACACCGTCGTGGAAATAAAATTTGAGCATCGGCACCATAAGTTTAACAACCTCTTCAGCGTAATTCGAAAAGCTTTCTTTTAGTTCACGCGCGTAGCAAACCAACATGCTGCAAGCTGCCGCTTTGTCTTCCAAACCTACAAAAGTATTTTACATAACAATAAGTAGAAAAAGGAAAATGTTCATTTGAACTACTTTTGTATAAATCTCATAATACGGTTGTAATCAGGGTACAATTTCAGGAATTGGATCCATTTTTATAATCATTTAATAAAGAGAAGACATTTGAACTACTTTTTGTAACAATTTGTACCTGCAGTGCGGATGCCGAAGTTTTTCTGTTCCCCCAGCGATACAAACTGCCAATCGTCATCACCTTCGACTCCTTGCATGTCGTCGTTGTCTAATAAAGCTACGTCCGGCTTCATAGCTGCTGTTCTCATCACTGGTCCCATCACCAAAGGCAAATATTGTTCAAAATTTTTACCAAGAACCTAAAATATTATAATCATTTAAATATTTTCCATCATTAAAAATAAAATAATTACCTTGCAAATTCTAGACCAAGCGGAAATAAGATAACTGGTTTGAGGATCGTCGTCTGGAAGTTCAGCGCCATCTCCGTGTGTTTTCAGCAACATATCCATAACTTCAGTAGCGTCTATGCTGAATTTTTCAGATCCCACCGCCATGCCAATCAAAGTAACGCACTCAATCGCTTTACCTATTAAAAAAAAAACAATTTTATAACAATTCAAACACATTTAAACAGCATACTATACCTCTGAGTAATTTCAATTCATCCTTGTTAGCGTTTTGAATGATATATTTCAAGCAAGGCATTAAACGGTCGTAGTAGGCTATGAATTCCTGTTCTGCTGTATCGGCGACGCTAGCTATTGTCGTTACCACTTGTTCCAGAACTAATTTGGTACCTTTTTCTACCAATTCTTTAAATTTGGCGGTTAAAATACCCTCTAGTTTGCTCATAAGCGCGTCTAAATATCCACTAAGAATATGTTTGGGACAATCTTCGGCGAAGTTGACCAAAGCGGCGCCTAAAATTAAATAATAATATCAATGTCTCAAAAACTTTCACAAATAATTTTTACCTTTTTTTGCTCACCCTGTACATTACAACAAGAATACAACATGATATACGCTTACCTGCGTGAGCTTGAACTCGAGGATTGGCGTTGTCGTCTAGTAGCATAAGCAAACCCGGTACTACGCGATCGTGGAATTTTTTTTCGAAGACCGAAGCAAAGTCAGTTGCCATTTGACCTACTGCATTGCAGGCTGCATATCTAACGCGCGGATGGGGATCTTGCAAATAATGTAAAACGCCTTCCATGACACCAGGAACGCCGCACATTATTTGTTGAAGCATACCTTCCATTTGTTTATGACAACCTGAACAGAAATATACATGTAATAAGTCCCAATAGTTCAGTATTTCTATAACAGACAATAAGAGTAAAGTTGCTAAAATTATAAAGTACCTTCTCCAATGGCGCTGATTGCCATTAGTGCAGCATGTCGTTGCTTCCAATCTGGACTGGCTAACATTGAAGGAATACTCTGCGTTACAAGAGGTAAGATGATTTTGCCACCTGTAAAAATGTTTGTAATTAAATTTTAGTCATTAACATACATTTAACAAAGACTTACCCAAACCACAGGCAAGCCGATCTAAAGCTGCCTCTGCAACTACGTTATTACAATCATTGTCTTCATCTAAAAGTTCATCAGATTCTGCCCAACCAGATTCTTCTTCGAGATCAGCCATAAATTGCAATATCAAAGGAATTAGTTGTTCCATGTATTTAGCAGCGTTTTTACGTACCATTGCTGGTGCCATTTCTGCTAAAGTTACCATAACCTAAACATCGCACAAAAGTTATTTCACTCAACCTGAAATATGAGGGAAAAAAATACCTCCAAAGAAAGTTGTCTCCAACTATCCAACGCTCTCGAATCGCTGAAGATTTTCATGCACATTTCATAAATAGGCAATAATTGTGGTCTCAAATATTTTGGTACATTTTCAGCTAAATCGATCAGAACTTTTAATAGAGAATCATCGTCTTGTTGTTGGATACTTTCGGCTATAATGAGTAGCATTGGAGTTAATAGATCAGCAAAATGTTTTAAAATTTGCGTTTCTTTGTCATTAATCAGCATGAAGGCACCAACTGCTCGTACAGCTTGAAAACGTACTTCGTAAGCTTCGGTGGGTTGTAAGCTTTGCAGTAACATTTGTTTGATTAAATCCAAATAGTTGTTTTGTTGGTTACCGAATACACCAGGCACACTGGTGAACATTTGTAGAGCAGATTCTTTGAGAACTGGACTTTGGTCATTGGCACAATGAAAGAGAAACTGAAAAAAATGTTTTAATCAATAAAAAAAATTTAGCTATTATTTAAAATAAAGTATTATCAATAAAGACAAAACGTATATTGCTTTGAAATGTTTTCAAATCGCCTATAAAGTAAATAAGGTGTTAATATATTTTCCGTTATTAAACGTTATGTTATGTTAATAAAAAAAGTCAAATACTAACATATTTTATATAACACATATTAGAAGGTAAGGAGCTAATAAAGTTATTAATAGATCCAAGTACAAGTTTAAATGATAAAATCTTAATGTGTGAAGAATACTAATAATCCAAATAATAGTTGGAGTATTTTTTTTTCAAGTATGTATTTAAAATCTTTGAATAAAAAAAGGTATAAGAGCAAAGCAAAAATTTAATGAAAAATAAATGAAATTTACCTGAAGGAATTCTGGCCATTGGTTATTCCCATCATCGTCAATCAAATTCCTAGCAACTTCAGCAACTACTTCACACACTTTATGTCTTAATTGGTCTGTTTCAACTTGTTGAACGGCTAATAAAACTTGCTCTTTCAACTGATTTTGACTTTCTGGTGGTAATTTTGGATAAAAATCCAAGAAGTCATTAGAGAATACTCTACGCAGCAATACTGCAGACATTTGTCGAGCTTCATGGCTCAAACTGGTGTTACGGATGGCTCCTAATAAGTGACTAACCTTGCTTTCAATAGGCAAGTTGGAATAGGCATCCTGCAAAACCAAAAAATGTCAAATTTTGTGTTGGAAGTTTTATTGTAAAAGATCCCATTAAGTTTGTATGAAAAATCCCTAGCATCTAAATGACTTTAAAATTAAAGTATTAGAAGTGATAATGCTAGAAACAGTTAATCTTATTGATTAAACTGATGAAATAACTGAAATTATAAAGCAATTACTAATATTACAACAGCTGTGAATGTATTTATCGGTAAAAATGTTAACAGAAACCCAAAAAAATTCAACAAGTTCATATTTATCAATTTTTCTATAATTAGCTCATGGGCAATGCAACAAGTTCCTTAATTATACTCAAAAGTACAACCTAATTAAGACATGGTTGAGGTAGGGAAAACAAAGGTTTCTGGTTTTTGACATTAAATGAAATTCCGGAAAGGTCGTTTATGAAACATACTAAATACAGTAAAGTAAATGGAATGGACGTATTGGCGCTCTTTTCACAATGCTCACAAAAAAATTACCGTACACCCCTTAAATCAAGTTATTCCAGGAGAATCAAAACCACTTTAACAATATATTAATTATTGGTGGACATGATTGTCCACGAGTGAATCATAAGTTATTTCCCGTTCTAGACATAAGCATGCCTTGCTAGCGGTACACGTTGTGAACGTTGACGATTTTGAAGGTTCATCTATGAAAAATATTAGCTGCCCCGTATTTCTCACATTCTTAAATTATCAAAATAAGATTAAAGAACAGTTTAACTTACCTCAGCTTGGGTTCTGATGTTATTATCTGTAGATAAAAGTGTTGTCAAGATTTGGTAAAATTGCTCCTGTTCGGCGGCCATGGCGCCTTCACATCAAAGAACGATAACATCTATGAACATGATAGGCAACATACGTCAGTTTGACATTTATTATAAAAATCCCTAAACTTTATGCTAGTGGCTACCTGGATATGATGTGTCGTGTGGGTAGGGAGTACCAGAGACTTTTTAATAATGTTTAATTAAAAATAATATGAAACTTTTGAATGTATATGAATATGTAGAAAGTTACAGTATATTTTCAACATTACAGGATATGTTGACATTTTTTATTCACTACGTACTACGTCATGAAGAAAAGGAAAACAATATTTGGCTTTAGCAGAGACAACCAACGCTTTAGTTTAAAGACGAGAATTCAGTAGAAGAAAATGTTTCCCGCCGTTTCCGGTTTCCGAGCATTTGATTTCACTGGGAAATTTTTTTATTAGCAGCCAGCTAAAATTGCCTAAAGTAAAAAAGTTACTACCCCTGAAACTATTTTTGACTTTGACAGATTAAAAATGTCAATACTTTGACAGCATCAAGTAAACACACGTGGGAACTTGGAAGTTGTAGGAAATATTAGGTTATTTTATCAACCAACAAAAGTGAATTTAGTTAACCATTAAAATACAATTTCCATAAAAGAAAAGTAATACATCAAAAATGCCGAAAGTTCGATCTGTTGGCGGGGCCCCTCGGAAGCAGGGGTTCAACAAATCTAATCACTCTATGAATCCTGAAAGACCTACAGAAGGATTAAAAGGTGTAGCCAAGGCTCGTACTAAAGGTACTATAAAAAGATTGCAAATGTACAGAAATTTTAAAGCAAAAAGGGATAAGACAGGAAAAATTCTTACACCAGCTCCGTTCCAAGTAAGTGGTTGTCGTAAGTTCGACGATTTATTAAATTATTTCATTGTTGTTTTATTTAGGGAAGATTACCTTCTGGAACGCAAGCTAGAGTTGAGCCTAACCAAAAATGGTTCGGAAATAGTAGAGTTATATCACAAAACACCCTACAAAAATTCCAAACTGAATTAGGTAATGCTTTAAAGAATCCTTTTCAAGTGGTAATGAAACCAACTACCTTACCCATAACATTATTAAATGAAAAAGCAAAGAATGCAAGGGTCCACTTATTGGACACTGAAAGTTTCCAAAGTGTTTTTGGTCCTAAAAAAAGTAGAAAAAGACCAAACCTAGCAGTGAAAGGTGTAGATGAATTAAGTGAAATAGCTGAGAAATCAGCCAATGAATATAATAATGAAAAAGATTCCAACATAATAAGAGACACTGGAGGTGTGCGTGAGTTGCCAAGAGATTGGGTTATGGCAGCTGGACAATCTAGAAGAATATGGGGTGAGCTATACAAAGTTGTGGATAGCTCAGATGTACTCCTCCAAGTTTTAGATGCAAGAGATCCATTGGGAACTAGATCTTCATATTTAGAAAAATATTTGAAAACTGAAAAACCTCACAAACATTTGATATTCATTTTAAATAAAGTCGATTTAGTTCCTACATGGGTTACACAGAGATGGGTAGCTATACTGAATAAGGATTATCCAACTGTTGCCTTCCATGCTAGTATCACACATCCATTTGGTAAAGGATCTCTTATAAATCTACTTAGACAACTAGGTAAGTGGAAAAATAAGATAATAATTCTATAACATTTGTAATGGTTTATTTTCAGGGAAACTTCATATTGACAAGAAGCAAATATCAGTTGGGTTCATAGGTTATCCTAATGTTGGAAAATCATCGGTGATCAATACACTTAGAAGCAAAAAAGTATGCAAAGTGGCTCCCATTGCAGGAGAAACCAAAGTATGGCAGTATATCACTCTCATGAAAAGAATTTATCTCATCGATTGTCCAGGAGTTGTTTATCCATCAGCGGAGACAGATGTAGAAAAAGTTCTAAAGGGAGTTGTAAGAGTAGAGTTGGTAACTAATCCAGAAGATTATATAGAACATGTTTTACAAAGAGTGAAACCTGAATATATTAAAAAGACTTACAAAATAAATGATTGGACAGATCCAACAGACTTTTTAGAAAAGTTAGCACAAAGATCAGGAAAATTATTAAAGAAAGGTGAACCGGATATAGCTAGTGTTTCAAAAATGGTTCTTAATGACTGGCAACGAGGCAAGTTACCCTTTTACTGCAGTCCCCCTGGATATGAGGAACCTCTAGCTACAACAGAAGTAGAAATCGATGAATCATCATTAAGCGTTGTTCAAGATTTTGGGAAAATAAGGGTTAATCTAACATTTGAAGGGGATGATGTTAAAAGTTTGGAACCTATTAAAAATCTAGATAAAGCAGTTTCTGAGTACAATGAGGATAAATCCGAAAGTATTTTGAACGAATCTACAGAAAACAGCACTTTAAATGAAACGGAAAATAATGAAAATAAAACTGAAGATGATGATTCAGATTCTGACATCAGCTTTTATTCCGATATGGAAACTGCTGAAAATACCGACAAAATGTATACACAGTCCGCTAGTGGCACATTTGAAGTACAAGATTTTTCTAAAAAGAATAAAGACAAAAAAGAAAATGTTAAAAAATTAACAAGCAAACAAAAGAGAGCTATTGACAGATCTCAAAAGAGGAAAAAGATTGGTAGTAACTTTTATGAAGTTACCAATGTTAAAAACAGAAACAGAAATAAGAAAAAGAATGTTACTTAATCTATTAAATTAATTGTAAATAAATTATTTTATGAAGTTAATATGAGATGCAATTTAATTGAGATTTGGAATGAAACAGTGAAATTCTTTGAAAGGTTTATTTTCAAAAATCAAAATACAAGCAGTAACAATTTTTAAAATCAGTCTATATTCTAAAAAGTAACAAATTGAACTGGAGTTATTTTAAGATTAACACTTCACTTAAATTTAATGGTTAGTCAAAATCACAGTAGAAATATTATTTTAACACTTGAGCAAAATGTAAAAATGTGGAATCACAATAACGAATGTTAACGTGAGGTAAATCAAATGGTTGAAAATGTCGAGTTAATAATTTTTTTAGATGTAAAAAAGCCAAATAATCAAAACATTTTATTACATTAAGTTACGGTCCATTGAATAAGGATAATGGGAATGTCACAAAATGTTAATAAAAAGTAAACACAAAAAACTTAGGATCGGAAACAGCTGCATGCGGTTCATTTAGCATTTGTTGCAGGTGCTGGCTAGACACTTGTGGAAAAGTGTGGTTAGGTACAGTATCATGTTTTGGCGGAATTTCAAGTATTTAGTGACAACAACAAAGTGTGAAAAAGTATATGGTTTTTGAGAGAAACGCTATTCTATCTTATGTTAATCAAATGAAATCGTTTTGACTCAATATACAACCAAAATTAACATGACTTTCAATTCAATTACTGACACCAAATACCTATATATAAGGAATATATGCATAGCGTTGGTATTACTTATAAGAATGTTCAAGATGGGATAAAGAGATTTTATGGCGAAATGTGAAAAATTAAAAGTAATTGGAGTAGTTAGTAACATGAAAAGAAGGTTAAGGTAAGATTTTACTTTCTATGCATTTAAAAAATTTAATTGGTGTAGGTACCTAACCTATAAAAACATCAAGCATTTTTATACTTAACAATTTTAAAAATCTACTTTAACCAATAACATATATTAAAAACCATCATGGTTTATAGGTAAGTAAGTCACGATTTCGATCCTTTATATAGGTACCTACCCACTTTTAAAAAATTCATTTTAATAAGGTCGAGTTAAGAAATATCAACAACTTTAAATTACCTATACATACTTCCTTTCACTGTTAAGAGTTCAAAAGTCCAATGAATCGTATATAAACATGTTAATTTATAAAACTGAAATATCTATTATCGTTTTAATTTTGTTAATTAAACTTTAAATCTTGAATTCGCCAAAGTTGTCAAAGCTTCGGCTGCATCAAGTTCTTCCCTTCCATGTATCAACGAATTATTGCTATTTTCACTGTTTTTAACCCGTTTTTTGCTACTTTTGTTAAAAGTCCAACTAAGATAACTACTCTCGCTCGGTTTGAAATTAGCTGCACTCTCCAACCATTTCGAAATCATGGAAGGTTTTTTATCATCACTTCCATCGAACGGTTTTTGACAGTCCCTCAAATACTTCTCCATTATATGATTTTTATATTTATTCACGTTTTGTGCAAAAGGATTTTCAGGATCGTTTTCAGTTGTTGAACTAATATAGTAACATTGATTTTGTATATCGTTGTTATTATTAAAATATTTTTCTTCCTGTTGACGGTTTTCATTTTTATAGTTGTTTTGGTTTTCAAACATATCACTTGTAGTGCGGTCAGATTCTTCCCAAATGCTGTCTTCGGAACATATGCTGAAATGTTCGACATTACCTTGAACTTGATTGTTGTAAGTTTTTATGAGGGACGACCACGTTTTATGATGAGGTTCTTTACCGGCGTTTTTCAGTTTTCGCCGCCAATTTGCGAACCAATTACATACCTGCAATACAAATAATGTGACATTTTGCCTCACACAAGTGGTGTACATTATTTTTTCTACGATGACGTGAAAATTTTACCAAATAATAACACAAATTTACCTGTATATAAGTCAGACCAGTTTGCACTGCTAGCATTTTCTTTTCATCTCTATTCGGATAGGGATTTTCTCTTCTTCTTACCAGCCAATCTTTTAAAAATCTCTTTATCTCCGGTGTAAATAGTCTTTTTGGAGGCCTTCTTTCTTCACCATAGGGTCTTCTAAAAATTTATTAAATTGTTTTGATGGTTTCACAAATTTTTGCGTGGGAGGTTATATATAGTCAAAATTATTAAAAGTTTATAGTTTTATAATTTGTTACATAATAGTTAATTATAATAAAAAAGGTAGAACGTGTCGCGGGACACACGGTAGGAACTTTAGTTCCTTTTAAGCAAAAATTATGTAATACATCTGACGTTATAGATAAACGATTTGCATATTCTTTGGTGGTTGAGTAGTAAGCATACCAGACTCTCACGCAGTAGACCCGGGTTCGATTCCCCGTGAGGAAGTTTTTTTTATTGTTAATTTTATTTTTAAATAATTATTCTGCTTGTTATTAATAACGACAATAGGTAGACGTTTGAAATATTTAGCAGAATATTCATTATTATAGATAATGGTACGGTACCCTTCATGAGGGAGTCCGACTGGCAACATCTACTTATAACAGCATCGTATATTTAAAAAAGGAAACCGTAGCATTATACAAATTGGACATTCAAGAACTGTACGTTTACCACAAAATTAGTGGAAACATAAAATTGAATTGTTAAATTTTTAATTTGAAGTTAGGTATATTACAGTTTATAGAAATTTTTATTTTCTAGATTTTTTCTTAAGTGGGTCGTAGAAAAAATATGCTGCTCGACTCGTGTGGATTGTCCATATCACACTTGAACGATTGAGCACTCCGCCTACGGCGTCGTGCTCAAACTTCGTCCTCGTGCGATATGGCCATCATATCCACACTAGTTGCACAAACTACAATTTCTTTCAAAATATGCCCTTTTACATTTAAAAACAACCTGCCAAATGTCAAATCAATTTATCCATCCATTTTAAAGTTATCGAATTAAAACATTCAAGTTTTCAAAATTTCAACACCCTGTATTTCGAAAAGTAAATGTGCTAGACCCCTTAATAGCGCAAAAAAAATTATGGAAATAATATTAAAAATTTATCCAAACAAATTCAAGTAGATCACCAGCACTGCGAATACCAGCTTTGCATAGAATTTCAATATAGCATCGGTGGTTCAGTGGTAGAATGCTCGCATTGCACGCGGGCGGCCCGGGTTCGAATCCGGGCAGGAGCATATTTATTATTATGAATCGCTGCTTCGTAAACGAGAGAGAGACTAAGGAGGCACAAGCAAGGCACATAACGTAGCGTAACGTAACGCGTAACGGTCAGATCTTTTGCGTCGCGACCCCTGGTCGCTCAAACATAACCTGGCGTAAAGAACTAAAGTTCCAATATCATTTTTAGGGAAAAGTATTATTGGTGTTAGTGTTATTTGAAACAACACACAAAAAATAAAGTAATGTAAAAAACCATGTTTTTTTTCTGCGTTAAAAACTCTAACCTGTTATATCGTTTATTTCTTATAGGTCGCTTGCTCTTGTCCCCTATTCTTGTATCCATTTTTTCTAAATAAAAATATCCAAAGTGTCATTTATACCTTGAGAAAATGTTGTATAAAAATAGAAATAATGTTGGATAACAGTCAAAAAACAAGATGGTCGTTCTCCATGTTATTCGATCTTGTATGCAATTTTTTTAAATCTTTTCATTTAATTTTCACTTTTCCGTCAAAACAAATCAAACAAAAATAAGTTTTAGTGAAAAATTTTACGTTTTAAATTTAGACATTGCTGTTTATTATAATAAAACAGCGACTACCTTAATGTGATTCATCTAAAAAACATGAGTAATTTCATAAAATACATTCAATGTTTTCTTTGTTATTCGTACTATTTTCAAAATTGAAATTTTTTTTGAAATTCGCATGTACTCACCTGTATATCTATCGACTGTTCTACTTTTTAAAAATGTTTTGTGTTGGTCTGAAAGAGACGTAAACAGCAACGAAGATTCTGAAAAACTGACTTACACAATCTGGGGACATCTAAATGCTGTTTTATTTTGAGATCTTTCAGTCTCCCGCATAGTGTTTTTATAATTCGTAATAGGTACACTATTTTATTTCTGATATAGAGATAGTTTATCTCCACACCATGACATTACTATGTTGCACACAAAAAAATGCATTTATTCTATTAATTTTAATATTTACGAAAAAAGAAAATTATTTAGATCGTATAAAAAACAATATACCTATACATCACTTGTTCGAAAGTAACTTTCCGCACGAGTGTCAAAAAGCCTGCATTTGCATAATATATGAGGATATAGGTATTCAATTAGATTTTTCTAAGTACGACCACATAAGAAAATAATATTGCGTTAACATATCTGATTATCACATATAGATAACAAAAGGTCAGATTTTATATTATTTTGTAATAATAACGAGTGGTCGTAGAAAACAAATTGTATATCACTTGTGCGAAAGGAATTTTTCACACTTGCTATTGCTATCATATAAAATTTGACAATAATAGACCCCTCGCAAGGAAAGATAACTTTTTTATCTGAAAATCTACCTAATGTGAAGTATCTATCTAATAACATTATTTTCTAGTCTTTGGTCTTCTATTCATGAAACATTCTGTATATTATTACACATAATAATATGTTCTATTCCATAGTGATTATTATTATTACATCATATACCTACATGTTTAAATAAATTGAGAATATTTTTGGTAGGTCAAAATACTGTCCTGTATAAATTGTTATCAATAAAAGATAGTCAATTTTAACAACGGATTTATAAAAATGTAAAATTGAATTAAAATTCAAATGCAGAACTGGATAAAGTATCAGTCAATTTGTACAGTGTTGTCGTGCGAATAAAATTTTCTTTTATATTCAGATCTTTATCAGTTCCCTTTATTTCTTTTTGATTTCCAATCTTCAAAAAATGAAAATAAAAGAGAATTCCAACGTCTGGTTGCACTGTAGGTTATTTAGAGACTGCAAAGATCTTTCTGACATCAAATTAAATATGTTTTTAAAGATCTTCTCTGTGTAGAAAACATTCAGTATTATAATGTATAACATAATACGGATGTAAAAACTGTAATACGATAACTAAGCAGTATTAAATTCAAAATTATCCGGCGAGTCGTGCAATTCTACTATCGAGTTTCCAATAAAACAGATATTTCACAGGAAAGTGTGACAACGCTGAGTTTCGTAGTGAGAATTTTAGTACGCATGTGAATGTAAAATGGTATCGTCGTAAAACCTAGCGTTGTATTCAAACTGTTGAGTTGTTAGTGCCGGTGTTGTATAGTAGAGTAAAATAAAACCACGTGCGTGATGCAATAACCTTAAAAGTGACAATCAACCAAAAATGTGCCACAACAACCCTTGAAACAATAATTTTTGATTGGAAGAATCAAAATAATTGAAAATGGGGGTTGCAACGACCCCAGTTTCAAATGGAAGCGCTGAGAAGTATGAAAATTCCGATGGAAAAACGGTGAAACTCCAAAGAAAAATTACTCTGATGAATGGTGTGGCTATTATTGTCGGCACTATTGTAGGAAGTGGAATTTTCGTATCTCCTACTGGAGTTTACGCCGGTACAAAATCCGTGGGTTTGTCGATAATAATATGGTGTCTTTCTGGGGTTTTTTCTATGTTAGGTGCACTATGCTATGCTGGTAGGTTTTTATTTAATTTATAATATTTTTTTTAATTATTAATTTTAATTTATTTTTTTTTTCAATTTATAATATATTTTTATTTAATTTATAATATTTCCAAGGTTGATTCTGATTTAAATTTCAAATAACAAATACGTGCTCATATTTGTGCACAGAACAGAAATAAAAATATTTTAAAAAATTATACTACTATATTTTATGCATATACAGGTTGGGGCAATCATCTGACATCGGAGGATTACATCGTTGTGGTGATAGATAGAACTTTATAGTTTTCTGTGAGCTAATACAGTTACTGAGGGCACATTTTGAAAATACTTTCGATTCTACAGGGTGTTCCAAAACCACGTAGCAGCACAAACTTACATTTTTTTAAATAGAACGTACTATATTTTGTTCAAGAATCGAAAAGATCTCACCGAGAGCGTTACAAAAATATAGCACTCTAATATATTATAAGGGTGTTTTACAAAGATATGGCCAATTATAAGCAAAAAAGACCTCCTCTTTAACACTCTGCAGAACAGTAAATTAAAATAAATCAACAGGTCTTTGTATTCAAATGTCATACAGACATCATTGGCTGTGCTCAGTAATTAATTTTTTCATCTATGGCTTCTTTAATACAGGGTGAAACAAAACGCAAATCAAGAAATATCTCAAAATTTTTAAATGAATCACCCTATAAGTCTTTTTACAATTTGTTAGTACAATTAATAAACTTTCAAACGATGTAGTAAACTTAGGGCATTAGTTAATGGAAAATCGTGGATATTTTATGATAATGGTCAAAAACAAGTATTTTACTTACACAAATTAAATGGTAATTAATTTTTACATGCAAAATCTTGTGAATTTTAACATTTCTAAGGCATAAATTCTAATCGTAATTTTGGATGCATCTACAATATCTAAGCAATGAAATAAAATGTTTGCTAATACCATAGGTACCTGGAATTACCAAAAATTTCATATTTATTCATGTTTGAGAATGGGCGAAACATAATCAAGCCATTTTTTGATTATATTAAGTGGGCTACTATCAAATAGTATCTACTAATAAATGTCAAAGAAATATTGCTGTATTCTTCGTTTGTGTTTAGAATTCACAAATTGTAAAAAGACTTATAGGGTGATTCATTTAAAAATTTTGAGATATTGCTTGATTTGCGTTTTGTTTCACCCTGTATTAAAGAAGCCACAGATGAAAAAATTAATTAATACTGAGCACAGCCAATGATGTCTGTATGACATTTGAATACAAAGACCTGTTGATTTATTTTAATTTACTGTTCTGCAGAGTGTTAAAGAGGAGGTCTTTTTTGCTAATAATTGGCCATATCTTTGTAAAATACCCTTATAATATATTAGAGTGCTATATTTTTGTAACGCTCTCGGTGAGATCTTTTCGATTCTTGTACAAAATATAGTACGTCCCATTTAAAAAAATGTAAGTTTGTGCTGCTACGTGGTTTTGGAACACCCTGTAGAATCGAAAGTATTTTCAAAATGTGCCCTCAAAAACTGTATTAGCTCACACAAAATAATAAAGTTCTATCTCTCACCACAACGATGTAATCCTCCGATGTCAGAAGATTGCCCCACCCTGTATATATCTGAGAATTTATAAATTAATTATTTTTTTGTTTACATAGCAACAAATAATAATTTAAAACAATGTAATAGGTAGGTACCTACTTAATACAACTTTCTATTTAAGTAAAACCTGTATTATTTTTATGCTTATGCTTGTCTAAAAATAAATACAGATGCATAATATTATACGCGGGCTGATTACGATATTTTTTCTATTAATATGTCCCCCCGGAATTATATCGAAAACTTTTTTATTATTAATTTTAGGAAAAAAAGATATTCTTTATAAAAAGTTCTGCATTATCTAAAACCCAGAATACAATCATCAAATATCAAAATTTGTATGTCGTATACAAGGTTTGTCAAAAAATGTTAGTTTCACTCAAGAGTAAAGTACCTTTAAATTTGACAATATCGAAAAATGTTACTAAAAAAAGTTGATCAAAATTGAAAATTACGATTAAATGTAATTACATTTAATTGAATCGAAACTTCAGAATATTTTATTTTTTACCAATGTTTCTATTTTGAATGAACATTTATCTCTTGTGATCACGAAACTCATAATTATATTATCTTCTAGATTTTCCATGTTTTTTAATATTTTTTGCATTTAAAACGCGGATTAAGTGCATATTCATTTATTTTGCAAACAATAAAATACATCCAAAACCAAGTTATAAAATTATTAATGATAGAAACAAACAAATTTAATTTTCACTCATACTAATGCTTCGACATATCCAAATTTTTAAAGTAACATTATTCGATATTGTCAAATTTAAAGGTACTTTTCTCTTGAATAAGACTCATATTTTTTGAAAAACCTCGTATACGACTAAAAAATTTTGATATTTGATGACTGTATTATGGGTTTTAGATGATGCAGAACTTTTCATGAAGAATAACTTTTTTTCCTAAAATTGATTCCAACTTAGGGGGACAAATTGTATATTTCAAGAGTTACATTACAAAAATTATTTAAATATTTTAGTGCACAAATTTTCATGTACTCTGGAAGAGTATTTTTATTCTATAATTGTGGCATACAGAATCTGAATAAAATTATCCAAAGCTTCAGTTCAATACAGTGTGGGAAATTGGAAGTATGTAATATAGCTTATGACTCATACTTTAATAGGGAGAGCGATATTTCGATTTTCTCTATCGTGGGAATATTCCCTCCTCTTTTGCAGAATTGGGGACAGCTGTAACAAGATCCGGAGGAGATTACGCATACATTTATGTCGCATTTGGACCGCTTGGAGCATTCCTAATGTTATGGGTTTCATTACTTATCATACGACCAACTACCCAAGCTATCGTTGCCATAACTTTTGCCGAATATGCTGCTAAACCATTTTTTCCGGAATGTCGTCCACCCGAAAATGCCATCCGACTACTAGCTGCCGTTTGTCTATGTAAGTAATTTTAAATGTCAAAATTGCTATATTTTAAAATATGTACGTTCCTAGTTCTTAACCTCAAATTCAATTTACAAGTCAGCTGTTATACAGTGTGACATTTTGTTTGGAAGCACCCCCGTAAAATCCGCATTCTCAAATATGACTATACCACTGGATTCAGAATAATCACAAATGTAAACTACCAAAATTTTTAGTAACGACAAAGTTATTACAACATTAATTTGGAAAACGTGCTATAATTATTATATTTTAAGTAGAATGTAGACAAATTTTAAAAATTGCAACATGGTAAACAAAAACAAGGATTCAGACATATTACATAGTAAAAATTCGAAGCCGATAACTCAACCCGTTCTGGAGTTATAGCTTCTGAAAGTAATGTAAAATTGTGCTTAATAATTTCATTTATTAATAAAATGAAATCAACGAGTCGGGCAAGTGGGCTTTGATTTTGAAATTTTATTTATGTTAGTCAGTAACATTTGTATGAAATAGTAAGTACTAAGTATTCAAATATTCAACTATTAAACTATTCAAGACAAAGTTGAAATTGTACTTTTTTGTGGTTACAATGATAGAAGTAAACGAAAAGTAATAGAAATAGTTAATCGGAGACATCCAGATCGTCGTATTTGCTGCTTTGTAGTGCACAAAATTCAAAAAACTATTTATTGAGACTGGAGCAGTGACCAAACGTATTTAAATAAAAAATGCAGACAAGAAATTTTAATGACCGTATTGTCATAGACTTTGCCAACAATCCAAATTATTAAGCACAATTTTACATTACTTTCAGAAGCTATAGTCTGTACAGAAAGTACGAGGAGTAATAAATCAGTCATTTAAGTAGATTTCATAGACGTACCAAAATATATTTTAAGAGGGTATACCGTAAGGTACATTTTGTATTGAACGAATGAGTTGCAGCTATGCTAAAGAATATACGATTTAGGTCAGAGGTAACGGGATGTACTAATTTTAATAAAAAAAAGTGATAGAGGTACATAAATTTTAGTAAGTTTGATAAAGAAAGGCAACACAGTTTATTCATAATAGAAAACAAACCAATCTGTAACAATAGTTATTTTATATATTTTTGTATATATATGTGTGTATAAATGCTGGATATACAGTTTCCAAATCTTGGCAAGATGAAAACATTAAAAGCGGAAGGCAGGCATTCGTGGAAGGTTTGTCGTTAGGTTTGCAGCCACCATCTGGAAAAGGAAAAAGACTTATCATTGTCCATGTTGGAAGTTCTGAAGGTTTTGTTGATGGTGGATTATTAACTTTTATTTCAAAACGCACGGGGGACTATCACGAAGATATGAATGGGGATGTCTTCGAGGAATGGTTTGTTCAAATGTTGGATCTGATTCCAAAAGGGGCTGTTATTGTTATGGACAACGCAAGTTACCATTCACGGTTACGAGAAGCATTGCCCACAAGTCGTTGGCGTAAAGCAGAGCTTTTGGAGTGGCTTATTTCGAAAAATATTAAGTTTCCAAAAGATCCACTAAGGAAAGAACTTTACAGAATTGCAAAAATGAACAAGAATAAATACAAAACCTACATTGTAGAAGAAATGGCTTCTTCTCGTGGTATATCAGTTCTTCGACTTCCCCCTTATCATTGTGAACTTAATCCCATAGAATTAATATGGGCTCAGGTAAAGGGGAAAGTTGGAAAAAAATACTACTTTTAAAATAAACGATGTTGTGAAATTGTTTGAGAGTGCTGTAAGTCATGTTAGTAAGGAAAATTGGACAAACTGTATCGAGCATGTTATCAAAGTAGAGGCAAATATGTTGAAAATTGACAATATTTGTGATGATTTAATCGACCCTATTATTATTAATGTCAACAACGATTCTTCCTCTTTCGAGTCGGATATAGAATAAAATGTAAGTAATAAATGTATTCCAATAATTATTTCTTTTCATTTTTTATTATATTATAATTTAAAACGTATTTTTTTCCCAAAATACACACCACTGCATTGCGTTATTGCTTATCTGCTAATCCTTTAACAATGAAGAAACCCTAAATTTTGCTACAACTGAAACAAATACGGGGTCGATCTACCTGGTTTTTAGATTTACGGAAGAAATGTAATTTAAAGTAAGAGATTTATCAAAAATTTCATGGTGCTCCCTGTAAAGGTTTTGCATACTTAATTAGGGTTTATTACTCCTCGTACTTTCTGTACAGACTATATCTTAAGTTATCGGCTTCGAATTTTCACTGCGAAATATGTTTGAGTCCTAGTTTTTATTTACCATTTGTCTACATTCTACGAAAAAATTAATGAAAATACCACTTTTTCCAAATTAATGTTGTAATAACTTTGTCGTTAATAAAAAATTTTTTATAAAATTTTGCTAGTTTACACTTTAGATGATTCTGAATCCAGTTATATTTGAGAAAAAAAAATTCCTAATGTACTTTTGTCTACAAACAAAGCCAAAGATTGACAAAACAAAAATATTTATTGCTTAATATAATAACATAATTTAATGAACAGAGTGTCCCAAATAAGAATAAAAGTTGTCAGAAACCTATTTTGTTTTCAAGATTAAAAAGTGATTAAGTTGTCCGAAAAGTGGCTTTTGATAGATGATATACTAATCCAGTGGCGTGGCTGTAATTTTTTTAAAGGGTTTATGATGTAATACAAAATTCCATACTTGATTAAGACTATTAAATAGTATCTTTGCCAATTGATTGTTTTTTATTGCTATTCATTTGCTTTAAAATTTAACAAACTATCTATTATAAATAATACCAACAATTAGGTACTTAAATAATAATACTTTGGTGATGTTTATTTATATTATAGTGTCTGTGTACTTTAATAAATTCCCCATAATGATGATAAAGGTCTTATCAGTGTTTTCATTTATGGGTAGCACAAATTGTAATCCAACTGAATTGCTATTAAAATTATAGTATTTTTCTCTCTCCTTTTAATATAAAATTCTTTATTAGTAATTATTAATTTATATCCATTTCGTGAGAGATATCTCTAATGGAGATTTAACTCACCCATAATTCGGAACTTTACGTCCTACATACATATTACAATTCATAAAACAAAATGAGAAATAGCAGACATTTTATTTACGTTACATCCACAATATAAATATTGTTTATTGCGATTAGGTTAGGAAACAAACGAATATAGATAAAAATAATTCAGTAGTTTACTTATTTAAATAGATAATTTCTAATCAATTGAAAAAAAACTAAAAATAACTGTAGGTTAGAAAAATATTGACCTTTGTTATAAAAAATGATCGTAGTTAAATATTTTTATAAAGTTATAGAAACTTTAAAAATCTGCTGAATACTTCCTTCCAAGATATTTCGTTTTCAGTTATGCCAAAATTATTTATTTAGGTTTCTATTCTAACTAATTCTAACTAATTTTTTTAAATTTAGATGCCTCTCAAAAATTACTTTTTAACGGGTCTCCAAAAATTTTTAGTTGAAATGTTTTAATCACTTTAAGATGGAACCAAATAATATATCGAATTTTAAGATATGGCTACCCATGAAAAGTAATATGCATTGATGAAATTGTATATTACATACACGCCATACCTTCAACCACATATCCTTGAATATATCTAATTAGAATAATACTTTGTACAAACTTTATTGATTAGAAGGGTTCATATTATATTGTACAGTGTGTCTCAAATTCGATATGCACCATTTGGATATCGAAATGGTAAGAGGTAGAGAAACTTTGTTTTCATTTCTTTGTAAGGACATCTGTATCTGTAGAGTAGGGAGGGTGAGTGTAGGCTCACAGCACTTCGGCCACATGTGACCCATTGTACATACTCCCGAGGAGTTGTCCTCCTAGGTATTCGTCCATCCTGTCCTTCCCAGGAAAGTGGACAGGTCACTAGAAGACGTCTCCTTTATATCGGCAGGTGTAGGCCAAGACTCGCCGAACACACCCTCTCTTATTAACGATAACTCCAGACACTCGCATAAGACATGCCTGACAGTTTCATCTTCCTGTTCACACATCCTGCATAGAGGTGTGTCCACTAGCCCCATAGTATGGAGGTGTTTCCTTAGTTGACAGTGACCAGTCAGAAATCCTACTGTTAAACGTAGGTTTTTCCTGGTCACCGCCAAATATTTCTTCGGTGCCAGCTTCTCAGGGTCGCCCAAGGTGATCCTGAAAAGACTGCATCCTTTGATTCCATCCCATCTCTTAAGGGATTGAGCATGGGTGTAACGTTTGGCTAGTTCTGCAATAAAATTGTCGAAGTCGTTAGGCCGTAGGTGTCACTGGGTCCTAAAATTTTCAGTCCAGCCGCTTCCCAGGCTAAAGAATCGGCAATGTGATTACCTTTACTACTATCGTGCCCTTTAACGCACCTCAGGATAATATTGTTATCTGCCGAGGCGTTAGCTAAATCTTGGTGGCACTCTAGACACCCATATAACACGTTGTCTGTTCAAGGCTAATAGGGCTTGTCTACTATCAGTGCAGATTGTTATGTTTTTGCCAGAAATTCCTTTTCTGGTTAGTTCTTTTGTGACAATTGAGATACCAGCCAGTTCTGTTTGAACCACGCTGGTATTGTTTCCTATTCCCCACTTAATCCTTATGCTTAGTGCTCTCGAGTAAACTCCACATCCTAAGCCTTCTTTCATTTTTGAGCCCTCTGTATATATGCGTAATGCATTTGCAGCATCTGGCTCTGTGTTCTGTTTTATTTGTATTTTGTAGGGTTTATTAAACACAAACCTGCGTTCAATTGCATTATTGGCTGCCTGCAGCAGAGGTAGCGCAGTAAGCGCTTCTTGCCATATGCTTAACCTCAATTGGCCCACTCCTACTTCGGGGTTTACACCAGCCGTGCGCAATCGTACCATGGCCATTAACGCAACCTCCTTGACGTACAGGTCCAGAGGGGTCAGACCAGTAATTTGTTCCATTGCCGCGGTTGGTGTTCTTCTCGTGGCCCTTTGTGAGGACATTTAAAACGATATAAAAAAAACAATTGACACTTCTTCTATGACTTCATGTCATCTACATATCCATCTGACGTTTCGGATTCCCACATTTATCATCAACTCAATTTTAGGTCATTTGAAATGACCATCTTGTACTTTATAACATTTTATATTTAAAGCGTTCAAACTTCCTAATTACCCATTTGAGATTATTAATACAATTTTC
Source organism: Galerucella tenella (assembly GCA_910591685.1). Lineage (NCBI taxonomy): Eukaryota > Metazoa > Arthropoda > Insecta > Coleoptera > Chrysomelidae > Galerucella > Galerucella tenella. Next base: position 55,428 of record CAJUYH010000832.1, read on the forward strand.
TCTTAATGCTTAATTCCTTCTATCATCCTTTCAACTGTCATTAGGTAAAGCAAAACCGGAAAATCTACTCTCAAAACAAGAATAGAGAGCTAACGATGCTTGAAACTCAATTTGTTTTCCTTTTGCAGGTCTACTGACAGCCATCAACTGTTTGAGTGTTAGATGGGCGATGAGAATACAGAGTGTGTTCACTTATGCAAAAATTTTAGCGTTGATTGTTATCGTTATATTGGGAATATATCACATGGGAAGCGGTAAGAATAAAATATTTTTGTCACTCATATTTTCAGAGTTGAATGATCTGGGCGGTATTTAATTTTTTTAAGGTCACACTGAGAATTTTCATAACGCTTTTGATGGTAAATACGAGATCTCACAAGTTGCTTTGAGTTTTTACTCGGGATTATTCGCATTTGGTGGTTGGAATTTTCTTAATTTCGTTACAGAGGAATTGCAAGATCCTTACAGGTAAATTTATTACTCAATTTTGTCTCTACATAACTTAAATCCCACCAAATACACTTTGTGGAATTATACAGTCATGTGCAGTACTAAAGTTCCTTCAAATGTCAGTTTTAAGTCATTTTTCCTGTCTATATGTATCTATTTCTATGGTTATGACCACAAAACTAGCGTGTAGTGGGTTCCCACAGAAACAAACAAGAAAATGACATGTGACAGCTGCAAAAATTAGCAAAAAAAAGTTGGGGATTTTGTAGATACCAACAGTTATTTCACCATACAGTTTTAACAGTTTATTAAGTTCACGGTCACTCCTTTCACGGGTATGGAATCCGCAACTGTATTGCTCTGTCAATATAACTTCCATTATTTTAGTTTAAAAGTTTTCTCTCACTAAAATCTTTAATGCATGAGCAAGAAGGAAAAACAAAGTCATATGAATAATACATATTCTGTTCAGAATCAGATAGGGGTAATTCTTCTTCCAGCAAAATACAGTTAGGGACTAAGATGTCCATTAACGACTCTTTCTAATACTTCTTCCCTTTTTCATATTATAAAGAACATAACAAGAAATGTTTGTATTGTTTTATCAATTTTTTACATATACCTCGTATTTAAGTTAATAACCTGTTGTAATTAACTTCTCCATGATATTCCTTTTTCTTATTTTGTTAAACTTTCGAATCCGGTCCTGTCTCTACCCTGTTCCCTTTCTATTCTTTAACAAACGTTGGATAACAGAATGGTTTTCATTGTCAGTCTAAAGAGATTGTCGAATTACTTCCGTTATCAAGTCGGGAGCGTGATTTTGAATGAATAGAGGCAATTTTAATTCTTCCTATAAAGGATTTATCACGTTTTAACTTTACCTACATTTTCTTCAATCTATTTTAGCAAAATAAGGCACAAATGTCAACTTTTGCATCATTCTTTATA
>CAJUYH010000833.1:0-43185 GCA_910591685.1 Galerucella tenella
TTTTTTTTTATCACCTCAAGGTGTACAGGAAGGTTTTTTACACAGTTAATTTTACATAACAGTATGACAGCATAAATTACGAACAAAATACAACAATGACATGGGGAAAAAAAAGGATAAAAAGAAAAATGGCTGAAATAGGAAATGAGAGGAAAGGGATAATAGAAAATATAATGGGACCATGAAAAGACGTCATTCGTTTATTTTATTTCACCCACAAATTCACGTTCCGCCTGACTTTTTTATTTTTCTCAACTTTCTTTGTCATCCACTGTGTGAGTGTGTCTGTCCCACCTTCTCTTACTTTCTACCACCCTCTACCTCCCTTTCATCCATTCCATTCACCCCAAGCATAATACAATTCACCTTTCAGGTTTAGCTCTGTTCGTCATGGCCTTTTCGTTTTTATATAACGAAAATTTTTTTCAAATGCCACACGCAGCGAATATAGTCACGCGCCCAACACTATAAAAAATATCTCTTGTTCACAATGGATATGATAAAAAAGGCGACACGAATATGAATGAAAGGAATATAGAAATGATGGTAACGGATAATTCAATACAAAGTACCTGCTGCAACTCCACTCATTGCAATTATCTCACCAGCATATACTTTTTATACTTTCAGCGAGTTTATTAAATACAATTTGAATATAAATCTACATATAAATATATATATATATATGAAGTCGTTGTCTTGTGTCGAACGCAAATATATTTACAATCACGTACCGTTGTAACAGATCAATTTAAACCAATCCATGTGAATGTCTACTTTCAATATGAGCATTCTTAAATGCACGTGCGACAGATAAAAAATTGTAAATTATGGAAAAAAAAAAAAAACTATTATCCATCCGCAATCTAACCGATAGAATGAATGGTATGATCGATATTCTCGCCAGTTCTCAAATTCACAATCGTGTATTCAGTGAGCGTTATTATGATATTCGACATAGTTATACGTAGTCACGTTTCAAAAAAGGGAGCGAGAGAAGGGACTTGAAATGTGAGAGAACAGAGAGGAATGAATGAAGCCACACGCGTATATAGAAATAAAAGTACACGAGAGTGTCCTCACGATGTAGAACAAGAAAGAAAAAATTAAAAAAATAAAATAAAATAAAAATAAAAAAGAGTGGGTAAAAAATGTTGGCGGATAAGAAACGAAGTAGCTCATTTCCTAACAGCCGTCGTGAAATGAATTTTGAAAGTGGAAAGCAAAATCGCGGAACTGAGAAAACGAATGGAGCATCAGTAAAGCAGGTCCGGCTAACAATAAGCGAATCTCCTTCTTCATTCTTCAACTCTTCGCCCAATTTTTTTCTTCTTTCCTTCTTTTTTTTTCCCCCCTTCTTCTTCACAACCCGCTCGCTATTCTCTTTCGTCTTTTCCGTCGTACTTTGCATGAACATCTGATTTTCCATGAAGAGAAACGCAGTCGCGTGGAAGAACCGGAGATTGTCAGGAAAATGAATTTGAAAAATAGAATTTCCACACTTCCATCTGTCGCCCAAGTTGCAACACATCTTCCCGCACTGTTTTCATCTCTTGCGCGCTCAACTAGCGTTAACGCTCGCGATTCCTCTTCGACTTTTCTCTTATCATTTTTATATATATATATATATATATATATTCCATCTACAAGCCATTTCCCATCGTTTCGCATTGTATAATATTCATGTCGATAGATAGTGAATGCATATATGTAAAGTCAATAATAATGATAAAGTACAGCTTCGACATAAAAATTGTTTCGTCTATATTCATGTACTCTTCTTTTGATACAAATTGAATTCACACGTTTTGCTTTTTATTTTCCATTTTTTTTTGTTTCCTATCACATTGTATTGAAATATTTCACTCAACTTTTCACAATTGTTGGTGAGGTTTCCTTATATCCTCATATTATTTTATTCTATTTTATTTTATTTTCCCTTCCTTTATTACTTTCTAAAATGACTTTCGAACGTCCTCGTTTAACATACAGCCCCCACCAAATTTTTGACATTATCCCAAGCAAACTCAACACTACTACGCAAAGGGACGGGTGATATAGGGGAAAAAAGCTTGAGATATATCAGTGTGTGTGCGCGCGTGTATGAATATGCGTAGTTTTTACCATAGTACCGATGGTCGTAAATCGAGATGAAAATGAACGAGCGACAGAGCAGCAACGACCCCCTTTTAAAATATTCCCCGCGGTAAAATAAATTGGTGCTCGCATGTTTACACGCCGCGCAAAATTAAAATTCCTCAAGTGTAGCAAAGCAGCCGACAATGGGCCGGAAACTGCCCGAAGGACTGAGACTCGTGTTTAATTAATGACCGAACTAATTAAAATGCCCAAAGAAAAATATTCGCAATGGTGTTGTCGTACGGCGCCAGCAGTTTTCAGCCTCGTAAAGTCTACACTTCAAGTATACGTATACCCATCCATCCCTACGCCCACGTTTTTTTTACATCACTTCACTCTCACTCTTGTATTAATTAACCAAAGCTGTGTATCCGTTCAACGCCTTTAACGTGTTTTTCCACAATCAGTCGAATTATCCTTTCTACACCACACAATATACTGTAAATAATCTTTCCTAATGCACTTTTTATTGTATTAAACTATATTATATTGTATTGTCCAACATTCACTGCAAAAAATGAAAACTCTTCTGTCCAAAGAGTATATAGTCACTCACGTGATATTGCCATGTCGCAGTGCTTTCAGAAAAATTGCATAAAAGTAATCACTGCATAGTACATCTGCTGTACATCTCTTCGAAATTTTTAGTGAAAATCGTGTGTTCATTTATACGGTGAATAATTCTCCTACCATTTCGCAAGCATCAAATTTGATGATACAATGATCATTTATTTTTATTCAACTGCCAATTTCAATAGTTTACTTTACTCTAACGCAATATCATAAATTATTATATTACTTAATATACGAAATAACATTTATATTGTGATTTTATCGTGACAAATAACAATGATATTATTTTGGTATTTTATTATTTTTGTTTTATCGCGTTATCTAATAAATGTGATGTGGATTGATATGAATTGATCGATATAATCGATGGTTATGCGATTTTTGTCCTCTAGGTAATCTCTGAAATGGAAAAGGGAAGAAGAAAAAAAAAAAGCAAGATGAGTATACTCGAAATGAAACTGTACAGCAGTGTGGACTTGACAGGATTGCCCTGCATTTGATGAACGATCGATGTCGCGGTACTAAAACCAATTTATTATGCAATTTACCGCGGAGACAATGTAAGCTCGTAAAACAAAGTCCCCGCTCTGCCTGCTGTCCGTCCATCGATAACGCGGAAGATAATCCCGCGGGCGGGGGTTACAGGAATTGCATTCGTTTGTTTGTTTCGGTTCGATTTATTTTTAGTGGGATAACAAATAACAATAAGTAAAAACACACCGGAAACATTTTGGTCGACTATAAATGATGGGTGACAGTTGTAAATATTGCGTTGGCGTTGCTAATTTAGATTATCCATCTTTGATAAAACCGTTGGACGTGGATCCAATACATTTATCACATGGTCAACATGAATATTTTCCTATGGTCCAGTTCATTTCAACTATATAACAAATAAAGCACAATTATTCACGCCTCATACAATATCAAAGTGAAATTGTGCTCCACTGAAAAGCAAATCAACTGTGAGAATAAAATATAAAAACATCTAGAAAATGTCCATTTATTCAACTGAAGAAATATTATTTATACGAATATAAAAAATCAAAGCACTCCATAAAAGTGTAATTGACTTATGTCCTTTAAGATTGAAAACGAATAAAGAAAGGGGGGGAGAAAAAAAAATGAACGAATCCAATTGCTAAAGTGGATGAATAATATGAAACCCCTTGTGATACCATACACCGCTCATAAATTTTAAAGCAAAAACCTCATTGCTATATCACCTTTCACATCAAAATACACACACGTAAAAATAAAATATTGAATTGAAATAATCATTCAAAATTCCATATCTCTAAAAGCACCATTGACCATTCCACATATATAACATGACGTCAAACTTATCTGAAGGTGATATAAACCCCAAAGTCAGTAGCATAACGTCTGACATACATTGATCGAACGGTATACAAACGGTATATATTTATATCTATTATATATAGCTTCTCACTCGATTCAATCATTTACTGTTTCTTACAGCCGTCAAACTGCCATAGGAATTCACACGATATTTGCATCCTCAATTTTTTCAATCTTTCGAGAGTCTAATAAAAATGTAGGAACTGCATAATGATTTACATCTCTATATTTTATTCGACCTCGATGTATGATATACACGCCAATTGAGAATGTTGTATGAAATACAGATAACGTATCATAGTAGAGTAATCGTTATAAAAACAACATGTACGAAACAGATATAAATTCACTTGAACACTGCAAGAAGCTTCTTCCATCTGAATAATGCAATGGCCCAGAGTAAATAGTGCTCCATCGCACAAAATAAAATCTCTTCTTCATCATTATCTTTCTCTTATTAACAACTCTCTTTATCACTGTTCATACAATCTACATTTGCAAATACTGCTTGCATTGACATAGGAATAATATCATAAATGATTGAAATGTCTTTTACCTCATTCACAGCAGATTTGATTTGATGAAAATATTTATTGCTCAATCAAATATCCATCAGCGTAAAATTAATCGGGATTTATATAAAGATTACAATGGTTAATTGGACATAGTGCAATAACGATGAAACCGTATGCTTCCAGTTGTGCATGTATGAATGCACTGCAACGGAATACATACAAGATTACTAGTCGGCGCTTATCGTTACTTTACTCACACAAATATCTACTTCTCATAAACTCTACTTGAATTCTACTGCCCGTATAACAGACGGATACACCCATATACCCGTTTACGAGTGGAATATTTTCACGAGTAATTACTATCCTGTACTTGGATAAGAAAGAAACAATAAATAAAAAACAAACTTATTAAGATATTTTTCTGTAAACACGATAATGTCATTGTAACGAATGTAATCATGTGGGAAGATGATATTCAAAACTTAGACCGTAAATTTCAACAGTGTCCAATACATTTTACCACTGGTATATTACGTTCACACTGGTGTTGATAATGGGCCCAGTCATTCGTAGCATCTTGTAACACAACACACGATGCAGAAAGTCGCATCTATGTATCATGAAATGATGAATTGAACTACAATGAAACTCACGCAGGTTCACCTCAATGACGTCTTCGTTTGCCAAGTACTTACTGAAGCATGTATGAAGGGTATATATAGTACGTACTCAATGTTGTGACAAACAGACACATGACCCTAAAATTTCGAAACATGTAGCGAATTACCTCATATACTTGTATTTATGTATGCACCTACATTGGTGTATATGTATACGCGCGTGTCTATATATGTAAAGCGAGAATACTGTTCCTTGATAACCAGTCGTCCGGAACTTTGTTGCACGATGCTGTCGCATCGTATCCAAGTTTGTTAACTATCTAACCCGCGCTTGCTTGAGAAGCATGCATTCAGTTTAGGTCGAGTTGTTGGTTGGTTGAGTAGTATTTGTACTGATGGAGAACAAGCATGACGAATTAAATCAATATATAATATTGACGTGAACCAAATTGAAGTTCATTAAACGTATATATAATCACATTATTTGATTAAATGTCGTTCAGTAATTACGAAGTTGCATCATGTTTATATATTACATTATTCAAGTGTTGAACAGTGGAGTAATACTAACGAATTTTAATAATCTACTATCAAATGATCCAGTTTACTTCATAATTATGGTCCATTTCAAGTATTATATGAAAATTATTGAGACTTTTCTGGGTGATTTTGTTTTCTTATTTTATTATCATTATTTTTTTTTTCTTCATTATTTTCACGAGCTATTGGTCAATAAGCACTGGCTGGATGATACTGCTGCTTCTCAGAGAGCTTTCATAACTGCGGGATTGCTCCTGTTGGCTTCTGTTTCCTCACATTCTCGTATTATTTCCATGAACATTTACTTCTTGGCACCGACAGTTTGCGTTTATTATCATTACCGTCCACGCTGGTCACTATGTGGATTGTGATAATGTCCATTTCTATAACGCTGCTGAATTTGTCCACATTTCCATTATAATGAAACAAAAAATTCCACTGTATAGTTAACATACGTAAATATATATATTTTATTGGTGGTAAATATTACGAACTCATTTGAATATTTTGTTGACGTTTGATTGAGGCCTTACACTATATATTGCCAACATTACCATTCCCATTAAAACTATCACCCTGCCAATGGTACCCTACTCATCGTTCCCGTGGTAACCACTTTGACCTGGTAGCCCGTCTTCTCGCTCCATTGTGATTACCATAGTAACCCTCTTGGCCAGACAACTTGGATCTTCCAGTGACTTGAAGGCGTCCGTGAGAAGACTTAATGAGACTGGGGTGTCCCTACTAGATTGCCCAATGATCATTTTCATTCCTATGTTAAACAATCAAATCCATTTACCCACTGTCTCCATATTCATTCTGTCATGTTTTTATTTTCATTATTATATACATATATATGCGTGTGTGTGTATGCATAGGTGTAATGTATTTTATGTGTATATAAAATGATATCCTCGCATCGATATTACTTATGTGAATAAATCGATATATCGATTTGCGAAATGTAATAACAGCCAATCTAACCTACAAACAAAATTAATATAAGAGAAAAATGACGGATATAAAATGGAACATGAATTACGACAAATGCAGGAATCAAGTACCGGAAGGATTGTACGAACTGTGTAGCGATATTTCTCGTGAAGTAAGTATATTTGATACACTTTATTTGATTTATTTTTATTTGATTGTCTTTCTTATTTACAATTGAGGTGTTGCGTATTCAACCGAAAAATATTTATTGTTTTGTTGCTGACTATGCGGATGCTCGATTGGCTAGACGAGACACAGCAAAAGGTTGATATATATTCTTGATATTTATTTCTGAACATATTTTATTACTGTAATGTAGATAACAATGTCTCCTCATGTATTGCTGTTTTTTTTTTGTAATTAGTTGCTATAGAAATCGTTGATAATGTTTTACGTGACGGCGAGACAATTGTGAATGCACTGGATTGTATGGGATTTGATTTGAAACTGATTGCTGATGCAGCACCAAAATTACAAGATGCATTTCGTTTATATTTGAACAATACTAAATCACAACCTTCACAAAATATAAACGGTATGTCTGTATAAAGAATAAAGTTAAGAAGTTAACTATGATATTTGATATTTATACGTTTATTTTATTTATACCGGATGACAATTGTAATTTAATAAGCAAAGTTTCACAGCAAGATATTTTAGAAACTCCGGAAATTCCTTTGAAGCATGCGGACAATGCAGAGACCAAAGTGCAAGTGGTTATATAAGTTTTAATTGTAATTAAAATTGGGGAGATTATTCCTCCATTTCATTTTAATATGACAACAAACTTTGCGAGACATCTATATGATGGAAGAAACATGTGTGGTAGATGGTACAACGGCAACCAACGAGAGTGGATACAATTGAAATTCTGTGTGAAGCCAATGTTTCAACACATAGAAAACAAAGCACGTGCAGCCACGTCAAGTAAGGTAGAAGGAAATGAAACTGTTGTCTTGGACAAATACATGACAGCCTGTAGACTATCGGCAAACATAATTGATCAGGATGTTATTACTTACTGGCAGTCAATAGAAACAGTGGTGAAAAGAAAAGAAAAACATAATAATGATGTTGTTTAAACGCGAATAAAATGTCACTTCCAACCGCAATATTGATTCATTATAAAATTGTATTTATCACAGAGTTTTATATTCAAATTTTTTATTTCACTTCTCTGTATATAAATAATTATATTTATTTCGATGATTTGTTTCGAAATAGCAATTGGAATTTTTATTATTTCTCCCAGAATACCTATCACATATATCACGTATATCAAAAACGAAGACGGCTCAATAAATTCTCACGCACACCATGCCATCCAACTCAATACGTTGCCAGAACAATTCTCGATAACTTGCTCCAGAGAATCTGCGACAAAATTCCCATCTCACTCAACAAAAATTCGAAAGAATTTCAGCTCTTGAAGGATGAAATTGCCAACGCCACCCACTCGAACAACTTTGCTGCACTTACAAAGAAATGTCTGTATGAAACCATTTTATCGACAATAGTCCCTCCGTTATTATACATTCTCAAACGAAAATGGGTGCATTAAAAAATAAGAAATAATGGGGAATATAAGGCAAATCAATAAATATAAAAGAAATATTTAAATATCTATATGAAATATTTTCCACAAACTATTATTTTTCAAAAGCACTCAAATAAAATGAAGAATTTACAACCGTACTCATCAGCATAAAGGAAATAAACATGCAATTATTACTATTATAGTAGTTCAATTCAACTGCCTCAATCGATCCTTCAACTTGTCGGTTTTGTCGTCACGACTTAAAGTATATTTCCGCGTACAACAGGTCTCACAACAGCCACCGTCATTCTTGCAAAACGAATATTCTATTTGCTGCTCCATCCGACGTCCATTGATCCGCGTTTTTCTCGCATGACAACCATTCATCGATCCTGGTTATATTTCACAATGCCACCCGTCTCTCAATTTGTCAAGAAATTCCTACTTCTTGAATTTCTCCACAAGAATATCCAACGAATCATTGTGTTTGATGGACTCCTCACCTCCAAATTCATTTGTATCCTCAATAAATGTATGTGAGGCTCCAGGAGAAAGAACATTTTTTTTTTATTTGCAGCGTTTGATGTTCGTCAATCTTAGTACTTCAATTTTTTTTCATAACTGAAACAATATTCAAATAGTGAGAGGCGGTCAGCATACCTAATTAATTCGTTGTATTAATTTTTCAAGATTCAAATTATGGGAATGTATAGCAGCCGACAATTATGGGATCAATTTCAAAATTGCTTGAGCTATAACTACGACACCACTGATGACGGGAATGATGACAGATTTTTCGACTGATGAAGGTAATCATTGAATACAATGTATTTCACTGCTAAGTCCTATTCCAATGCCGAGATTTTATCACTAGGCAAAATCGTTGCATCTTCATTAGCGAAACACCACAAGTTCGGTGCATACGCTTCTGCAGCTCATTGTGGCACTCAAGTACTCCGTCATCGTTTCTCGTGTCAGCTAAAATTAATTGATGAATTCAGTAGTGTCAGTGAGTGAACGTAAAACATGTCTTGCTTTCACTATTGCCATCATAAAGAAGATCGATCGAATCGCCATGAGAGATTGATTTAATATCCATCTTTTTCTCGAGTTTATGATGATGCCATTTAGTTATTTTTTTTTCATTATTGATTCAATTTTGTTCATTCAATATAGTTCACCATGAATGCTGTAAAAGGTAATTCATTTTGTGTTTGATTTCGATTTAATATTTATGTTTCATTTTATTTTATTCCACTACTAATCCTTTAGATCTTTGAATTCTTTGAAATTTTTGTTCCATGCCATCGCTTTTTTGACATCGTTACGAGCATTTTCCAACATAGAAACACCAACCACAATTGAGTCACCAAACGCATCATCGTCACAGCGACGGTTATTCGATTTGTCTTCATCGAGTGAATTCTTGTTCCCGACAGATTTACAATTTTGCTGGCAACGGCAACCATCGTCTCTTACCTAGGTGATGTATTATTATTATAGATCCTTCGTGATTTAGCCTTCCCCACGCTCCAACTACTATCTCGATTACTCTCCAACGGAGTGAAAAACATAATATGATGCCATTGGAATAATAGTAATTCACTTTTTCAATCATTACTATTGTTATATTGTTGTCGCGTAACTTTCGAATATTTTTCCTGATAAATTGTCTCACCTGACTCTGTAATTCCATGGATTTTCCGGGGAATTTTTGTCTCATCCATTTTAATACTGGCGCAACAGTCAATAAATTATGCGATAACAATAAACAATATTGTGACATAGCAAATACACAAAAAAATAAATAAATAAAACAGGATTTAGAGTTTTATGATTTGATCCCATGTGGACGATTGTGTATAAAATTTTGATGAAATACTATATATAGTGTGAACATAAAACTTATAAAGTATCAAGTACCGTTGAACAATATCAATACAGTTTTCCATTGCAATAGTGATAAACTCACATAAAAATAGTAAACGAAGCGTAAAATAATTTTTTATCGAAACGGCTATATATTATTAGATGCATCATTAACTTAATTAGTGCAATGAATTAAACTGAAATTGCCGAGCAATTGGTATACCATGTACTGTAATAAAGAGCCATGGAACATAATCAACGTGGATTCAATAGGATATAAAATCGATCAAATTAATCTAGAAAAAAAAAATTTCATTGTAGTAATAATAAAATTACAATGGGTTAATTGATTTATTACAACCTTTGCTTATGATATTTACACGCAGTAGTGAATGAAGTGACGTTAGTGGGGCACGAACTCGTTAGCGCCTTAGAGAGGTGTTTTCAACGGCACCAATTACGCTTCCGTAATCGTCCAAATGAAAACGAGTTGGTGCAATTTTAACGATGTTTGCTAGTTTGCCGTCAGTTCAAGATAATTATCGATGCTGGTGCGCTTTACCATGTGCCAGAACAATCGGGTAAAGAAGATCGTGCCATTTCTTCGTATTCTCATTGTCGTGAATATTTCTCGCTTCACGGCCACCAATGTATGCAATACGCGTGAATGTACTCGGCAAGGTAATAATAATTTGAATATTATCATTTGTTTGTTATATATTATAATAGATATTTGATTACAGCTAAGCTGCTGAGAGAATCTATCAATAGAGATATTGATCCATGCGAGAACTTTGTTCAATTCGCATGCGGAAAACAATTTGAAAAATTTGATAGTATCAAAGCAAATGCTGGAGAAGAATTATTGGAAGTAACGACTTATCGTATCCATTTATGGGAGATCAGGAGAATATTGCAAGAACATTTGAATGAACCCGAAAATATTGATGATTCACGAGCATTAAAACTCGCAAAAATATTTTGGAATACTTGTAAAAATGGTACGTTAACATCAATATATTTCTTGATAATAATTAAATAGTGAATAATATCGAGTGAATTCTAGTTGAATTTTTGTTGCAGTGGAAACAGACGATGCTTTAACAAGTGTTCGAATTTTGCTTAGACGATTGGGCGGTTGGCCGGTGATAACTGAATCTTGGAATGAAAAACACTTTACATGGGACAAATTCAGCAGATGTGCTCGTCGATTAGGATTTTTACCGCGAATGTTCATATTCATTGGTCTCAATGTTGATAATGTACAGCAGATGTGGCGTCCAAATGACACAATACACCTTACGGTAGTATAATAAAGAATAACAAAATTATATTTAAGTAACAGAAATGGCATTTTATCGAATTGATACTTTGTGACCTAGGGATATTTCAGATGGAAAGACCAAAACATATCGATCATTCGTCAAAGGACTTTGATAGTATACTTTTTGATATTGGATATCATTCATTAGCCGAATATCTTTCAGAAAATATTAAGCCATCAATTAATGATATTGATGCTGCGCTCAATTTTGCACAACAATTGCACGAGGTATTATAGTCAAATAATCAATTATTAACAAAAATTAATTTATTACAAGTAACACGATACTTGCAGCTTGATTGCCCTCCTGATAAAAGATACTCGGAAACAATGTCAATAATTCAATTGCAAGAAACATTTCCAATTATTAATTGGTTCAAGTATATTAAAGCAATGTTGAGACCACATCAAGCTAAATATTTAACCAATTACAATTGTATATATGTTGACATGTGCTATGTATCGGCATTTGTAAAAATTATAACAAGAGTTGAAAAAAAACTTCAAGCTAATTATGCATTTATGGCAATTATAAATGACCTCTTTAATATGATCAGGCCACAGTTGGCACTGGCATTTGCTGCAAATCGAGAAAATATTGTACAAATTTGTTTTGATTCAACTGCTGCCATGTGAGTTGTTAAATATTTTTATTTAAATTTGTATTCATTGGTTCAATTATTTACATAAGAAATTCACTCTGTGCAGTTTTCGCAAAGCATTGGATGCAGTAATTGGACGTGCTCTCGATTCGAATTCAATGAAGAAAATGCAAGAAATCGGAGGGCACGTATATAATCAGACGGTTCAACTTGTTCATACAATACCGTGGATGGATGAAAAAACAAAGTGATTTGTCAATTAATAACACTGGACCATTATTGAATTTATATTAAATCAGTCAATTATATATTTACAGACGTCTCGCACGCCGCAAGTTGAATTCAATCACATTCAAAAATCCACTCTCAGATGATATTCTCAATAATGAATACTACCATCATGTGAGATACTATTTCTTTGATATAAATTACTCTCATATAATGCGTTGGTTCTTTTTACTTTTTTTTTTCCTCTTTATTCATGATGTTATTTATTTGTTGACAGCTAAATTTTGAATCAGGCGATTCACTTCCTGTTATTTTTCGCGAGATTAATGTTTTCCTGGTTGATAAATACTATTTGCAAGCCGGCCGTTTAAAAAATCAATATGGAATTTATGAAGAAGATGAGGAAACGATGCGAGTGATTTTCCAAGAACCCATTCCGCCATATGTAACAACTGCCAAAGCTGATATATTTCGCAATACAATTTGTAAATTATAACTGTCTATTGAAAATAGCAAATGGAATATTTTTTAACGTGGAGAAAAATGATGATATAGTTATTTTAATTTTTTATTCGTTATTGTAGATATGCCAGCGGGTGTGATACTTCACAAACAATTGAATATGCAAAGAGCAATGGATTTCGTAAATTTTGCAACAATTGGTGTTCAATTTGGTCAGGCATTAAGTCATCACATATATCAAAAAGGGGCGCATGTAGATGCCAAGAGAAAGTGGCATATAAACTCATGGTGGACGAAAGCAACACAAGAACAATTCGCACGCCGGCGATCCTGTCATACAATTGGACTTGTGAAGGTAAGCAATTCCGTGCTACATCCGGTATAATAATCCCTGTAATCCTATTATACACCAATATGAATGGGATTGGAGATCGGATCGTCGCGTTAATTACAACCGCATTGATTACATTTTCGTTTGGCGACATGAGGGAAAAGGGGATTGGTAGGATAAGCGCGAATTCAAACTAATATCGATGTCACCATTTGAATGTTAGAGCATTTGTCTATCCCTACAGACATATACACATATATATATATAGGTAGCAATTGACGTTAAATCATTTCAATTATTGAATAGCCAATCGCAGATGCATCGGCCATTCTTGGGCTTATTGGCGGCGTTGAAATTGCTTATACATCAATGTTCAATCACTGTTCAACAACAGCTTGCAGCACTAGATTTAGAGGTAATTCATTTGCATTTTACATATATGAAAGAAAAAAATATAACAGAGTAAGTAAATATAAAAATCAATTGTTCGTTTTCTTTCTCGTTCACAAGGCCTGAATTTTAACACTCGTCAGCTATTTTGGTTAAATTTCGTTGTGTCTGATTGCGACCAGAATTTGGAACATCGCTATAACACGCTACTGTCGCATAATGAGAATTTCCACAATGATTTTAAATGTGGAGTCGACTCAACAATGTATGTTACAGATAAATGTAAAATGTGGACGTATTAAAAAATGCTCTAAGTAAATATAAATGAATACAATACAAATTTTAGTACTATCAGTATTTTCTTTTCATTTCATAAATAGAAACAATTTTATTTAGACTGTACACAATAATTCTAATTTTTAATGCAAATATATTACAAGTAGATACTGAAACGGTCAACGTATCAGAACGTGTGTGTATGTATTTATGTATGTATGTATGAATGTATTTATTTGATTGATGAGCTAACGCATTGATGAATATGAATCTTTAATATTTATCGCAATAATATACCTCATACTGCGATTCACCAAATTTATATAAATTAGTTCAAGATGCAACAATGTGACGATTTCCAACAATCACAATTCTATTTTACATGAAGACTGTTTGATATATTCAATCAATCAATAATTAAACTTCCCCAATAAATTCCATAAGATTATCATTTTGACTAATGGGATTATATAACAATGGAACTAATTCATCCAAGGTGGACCGGGCACTGGATGTTGATATGCCTGCGAGACAGCTGCTTGATACTGTTGTGCAGGATGTTGAGGTCGTTGTTGCTGCTGATGGTGATGATGTGACGGCGGTAAAGGAGGTGGCGGGGGAGGTGGTGGTGCATTGCAGATTGACGATATCAACGGTATAGAATTGTAAGGGGGTGGCTTGACCGAGTAAGGAGGCTGCTGATTGCACTCAGAATTCATATGATGCTCTAGCGTCGATCCTTGTATCGGCGATCTGCCTTGATCGATCTCAAGTTGCCCTGCATTTTTGCAATCAATTATTTTTCTATTTATTTTTATTAACCGAGAATTCATTTTTATTTTAAATTGTTACCGCGCACAGGCCTAATTTGTGGTGGTGGCATATTTGGTGGTAATGGTGGTGCCGGATACAATACATGATGTTCTCCGTCTCGCGGTGCAGGCTGTGGACGAACCCAAGGTCCTCTTATGTGATTTGCCTGCCATGGCGCTGGAGGTGGTGGTCCAGGTATGGGACCGCAATCGCCGCCAATATTTTGTTCGTTGCCTGATAATAGTCATTGGCAAATGAATGAAGAGTTAAAACATTTGTACTATTTATCGTGGCTTACCTGTATTCGGCCCCACAGGTCGTTGCTCCATGTTACGTTTATCACCTATATGAAATTATTTTTATATTAATTTATGTTGAGTTTGATGGCAAATTAAATTCTACGAAATCCAATCAATTCTACAGCAAATAATATCGTATTGAGAGAGAACATAGTGACAGAAAGCTTCAGAATTGCTATCCATCCCTTCAGCATAAGTGCACACAGCTGAAAGAAAACAAAATTATAGAAAATTTTAATATTAAAAGTCACTGGTACTGTCACTAGGCTCGTCAATTGGAACGATGTTTCTCAAATACTAATCTGCAATGTGAAGAAAAAATAAATTCTACATCAACAAAAAAAGTAGTGTTATCCACACGTTATCGTCTAGAAACCAGCGGCAGTCTGAAAAATTTTATTTATACACAAACTACATACTATATTATGACAATTAGTTCATTTTTATATGTACTGAGTATACCCACACTTGGCCGCATATTCTGAAAATGGAAAAATGAAATACAAACAAGACCAAAAAGGAAAAAAAAAGGAAAACGAAAAAAAATAAATAAATAAATAACGAAAATTCCTGACGTGTTGTCTGGGTCTTCTTATAGGACTGTGCTAAATTCTTCAATAATAAAAAAATGTTTATATTTATCCCTTACATTATAGATACAGTCTAAGAGTATTAGGAAATAATGCCAAATACTCGATTTGTATAGCAACTTTGGTAAATTTATTCGCAAATAAAAATTCGAACAGCGCCAACGACCAATAATGCTATTATCAATATTATTATTCACATATATAACAGCATAAATAATTACGAGAAATTGAGCATTTTTCCTATTCGTATACTCTTAGCTACAGACCTGGATGCGGCGATGGCATTAGCGGCTTGTTTCGATCGCCAAGATGATGACCCGCACCTCCAGGTGAAGGTCCGTGCATGTGTTGTTGATGTCTGTCACCTTCTCTGCTTGAACAATTCAGTCAAATTAATCATTCAAACAATACATAATTATGAGAACAATTTCAGATATATAATCAGTTGTTGCATAGACACCACCCATGGGCATTTCTGAAATGACAAATTTTATTTTGACATAGATACTCGTTGAATAACAAATTCCTGATTCAGTATCTATCTAATTTACTTCCTTATATGTAGAAAAAAACGAGAAATAAAATGGGACATTTGAATAAATTCTATGCAAACACTTTGAATTATGTCAATATTTGTATTGCATAAATTCATCGTTTTGTATTGCTTGTGTTATGAAATTATATTTGGTTTCTGTTCTTGTTGTTACAATCTATAAATGTCCAATCTTATTCATCATATCCCTATCTTATATTATTGATTGAGTTGTATGTGTATGTATATATCTATATATTTTTTTTATTTGGTTGATTTCATCTGCAGATTTAGTAATTTACGGCGTATATATAATAAGTTGTGAATAATATTTGTTTTCAATATTTACTTCGATCAATGATGATTAATGAATGTCCACAATTGCCTGCAAATGACTCACTTTCTCTTCAACAATAATTAATAAATTATAAATTATTTTTTTTATTTATAATAGTTGTTTTACGATGAATTTATTAATTTGTAGTTGTGAGAGTTTACATAATTGACAATTATAAATTGACGACGCGTTACCAGTTAAACTTGACAATTTGTATTGATTTTTGTATAAGTCACTTCGTTATTTTCTGTTTAATTCAAAACACACATAATGAAATAACAATTATCCCTCCAATTATCTTCAATTGATTTTCATTATCTATGTTTAATTTTTCATATGACAAAAATAAAGATAATTATCATTTTATTATGCTTAGCGTAATTTACATTTAATTTTGTATTAATCAGTTATATTATTGATTTATTTATTTACTCTTTTATTCATCGATTTATTTATTGAGTAATTCATTTTTGAACCAATTTTCCATTCAATAGTCGTGCATCAATTGCTCTGTAATAAATCACAAACGTTATAATCAAGTCGATTTTCACTTATATATCGTGTTCAATTATCGCTCCAATGTCCAATGAAAAACAATAATCAAATAAATAATCTGGAAATAAAACTGAATTTGACTCAAGTGCCTGCCACTGGATTATTCAGCTATTTTCATATTTCTTCTAAAAATTTTCTATGGATAAAGATATTCGTATTTTCAATATATATAAATATATAAATTATAAACTGACAATATAATATTCACACGCCTCCAAACGACTCTCTCATAGTACATCATTGCTGAAGTATTATTTCGATACGTTAATAAAACTATTATATATTTCAAATGACCATTAGCTTATCAGCAAAAATATAAAATTATAATTATTTAATTCCACTCACCCATTGCCATGACGTTGAGAGGGTGGTGGACCACATTGGTACGGTGGTGGCTCCTAAAATCCATTAAAAATAAGTAAATAAATAAATATAATTCAATTAATAAATAGTAAATATATACCTGAGCTCCCTCAATATCAGCAAATCTTCTTTTAATTCCATGATGGCCCTTTTGGTGCTCGGGCGAGTCGGGTTTGTGCATTTCAAAATGCTGCTGTGACGGCGGATCTATCGTATAATGTACTTGCGCCTGCATTTGTCCATTATGATAATGCAACTGTTGTGCATGATATTGAATATGCGGTTGAACTTGCGACGGCGGTACATTATGAATATTTTGTGGCGGTGGCATTGCCGGCGGTTGCTGTCCTTGATAAAGCCACGGAGCATTTTGTGGCGGAGGATGTTGATTAGGGGGTGGTATATTCGTGAGAATATTCATTGAATTCTGCATATGATTAACGGTTGGTGGTGGAACCATTTGCGGTGGTGGAACAGGTTGGGGCGGTGGTCCCTGTTCAATTGCTCCATCATGTTGATGTTGTCCCTCATCCCCATTCCCATCCTCATCTTCATCCTCATCCTCATCCTCATCATCAGCAGCCTTTATTTTCAATGGGAGATGAGGATGATGGGGATGATGAGGATGGTGAGGATGGTGCTGATGCGGATGGTGAGGATGAGGATGGGGATGATGAGGATGATGCGGCTCTTGAGAATTTGGCACGAGAAATGTTTGTGTCGATGGTGGTGGATCTTGAAGTGGATATTGTGGTGGAGGTTGTCCATCAAATTGCGACTGTAATATATGTTGAGTATGCTCAGAATTTTGTGAAAATTGTTGTGGCACAATTGACTCTTCCGATTGTAAAACAAATTGAGTTTGTGCCTGGTGTCCAGTTGTTTGCACATGTTGATACTGAATTTGATACGTTTGAGGAATTGGTGGTGGCGGCTGATTAGGTGGAAAATTAGGTGGAGGAAAGTGAAGATGCAGTAATGGCGGTGGGGGTTGGTGTGTCATATTCAATGACGTTGATGGTGGTGGTTGTTGTAAATTAATACTATCAATTGTATCTGATGGTGTGGTAGGTCGTTGAATATTTGGCTGTGTATAAACATACGACACTGCACCACTAACTGGCGCACTCCCGCTTGAAATGAAACCATGTTGACCGGAATTTTGTGGTGGTGGTTGACTCATAACATACATCTGTGTCACTGGTTGAGTGGAAGAAGAGTGCGACACCGAGTGTATTTGATATTGAACTTGACTAACAGCTGGTGGTGGTCCTATCAATTGAACTTGACCAACGGGTGGTGGAGTCGATATAAGTGTTTGCATTTCCTGATAAACATAAATATTTAATAAAACCTTTTTTTTCGCGTAATTTGCTTATGACATCTAAAAAATATCGCAGTAAAACGGTCGTGTGATTACTTGTGATTGAGATGAAGGTACCATGGGACCTGAATGTGCTGGAATATGAACACCAGGTGGTGGAACACCAGTACCAGCACCTGGTCCACCTGCCATGGTCGCGGTCAATATTGTTGCTGGCAATGTAACAACACTACTTTGTGGATGCTGTATAATGTCCTGATGTTGAATTGTAACAACATTGGATTGTGCGAGTGCACCAATATTCATGGTTTGAAAGTGAGCTGTTGGACGAAAGAATACTTAGAAATTTCACAATTTTTCATAATGAAATTATTTTTTAGAGTATGATTTTACCTTGCTGTATTTGTTGTATTGGCTGAGTATCTAAAACTTGTTGCGGTTGAACCGGCGGCGGCTGTTGCTGTATATACGACTGCAATTCCGATTGCATTGTTTGAATTAAATTGATTGCCAATTGTTTTGCATTTTGTAATGCATCAGGCTTTGGATGTCTGCAAAATTGTTATTTATAATTATTAATGCAATACATATGATCATTTTATACTGTTCATTCAATATTTTGAATCGTTTACTTACTCTATATACAAATGAAGTGGTTCAGGTGATTCAGTTCCCAATACAGGATCAATAAATTGGGATCCACGACCTCTTAATGTAACAGTCGCTCCCGTTTCACCTCTTATATACAATAAATTTGCGCCACCTGCACCAATAATGCGACCACGTAAATCAAAACCCTGTGGAGCATTTTCTATCCCCACACATATTTTCTCCTGTAAAAGGCAAAATTCATATTTTTTATTACTATCATAAATGCATTGTGACACAACACATATTATCTGTAAATTAAAAAGCCTTACAACAGACGGAACACCGGTATGTAAACTCATTAGAGGTGGTGGTGCATTTGTAAACCTGCTCGGTCTATTTAATGAACTTTGATGCTCCGTTTTGATGATTTCATTGATTTTTTGAATGGCCACTGTATAAATCGCAAATTAAACTCATCATTACAGACAGAGTTCGTGAATTATTTCAGATTGTAAAAGAAAATGGTTGCTACTCTATTCACTTACAATCAATGTTGTGCTTTATATGTCCTTGAATATAAAGATAAAGTGGACGTTCATTTGGACACCGTCCTTTTTCCTGTTCAGTCATAAATCTACCGCGAGTTGAAACAGTCGCACCGGAGAATGTATTAATTTCATCTTGTATATATCCCTTTGTCAATAAAGTTCTTGCACTCGGTGGCGTCTCATTAATTTCAAATTCAGTTGTAAACACGTCTGCACCCTTAAATGTTCCATTTGATGATGGCAAATTCTGTATTTGGAATAAATACATTATTGCACATTAAAAAGTATTGCAAATATTGAACAAATATGCGTGCAAATTGAAAAATATATTTTACCTTATTGGTTCCATTGGAACCACGAAATTTTCCTTTAGCCATGAGCATTGAGGTAATTGGCTGAATAACACGTGTCACTGCATTCATACCCACATTGTCATTCCAACACCATCGCTATTATTACAGCGAGTAATACGATATCATTAATACCACCTCAAACCATAATAGGTTATACCCACAATATTGATTTAAACATTAACTTTTCATATTGTTAATTATTATCAATCAAATTTCACAATACACTATGATTCAAAGATAAAAAATACTAAATGCACGAATATTTGACAGTGACGAGACAAAAAAGTGAGTATATGAATAAATGTGATTTTTGGCAGAGAAGCAAAAATGATTCTTGAAATATATGAACTTTCACACAACTTGAAAGTAATAAAAAGTATCATTGAAGTTCCAACAATATGTTAGCACTCTGATTATGTTATCTGTATGATATTAATTGCTATTCATACCTAATTTTTTATAAGTATTCGTTGATGATGAAAATAAAAGTATCAAACGTGGACTATTTCGGGTTGTCAGCAAACAATTATTTGTATGCATTATTTTAACATATATTGTATTGTAAAGTGTTGCCAAAATATTTGAAAAAAAAATCGGCGAACTTGCTATTTTTACATTGTATCTATACTTAGCATTTATTTACTTCGAAGAAGACACTAATCGATTACGTACTTTACAATGGCTGACGATTTCAAAAAAACATAGGAGAAACTGAGACGAGAGATTGGTAACGCCTATGAAAAAAATTAAATTTCGTATGAACGCCACCTTCGATACCCTGTTGGTATAACATGTTCATATATATATATATATATATATATATATATATATTTGTATCACATTGTATCGAACTGATTTGAATTTATTTCTTCACATGAAATCTACATCTAATTCAATTCCTATCAAAATGTAATCATTATATATTATATACTTGTAATTATTGTGAATTATCAAATCGCATTTTTTTTCGTAATTAAAGTACACAAACGAACTTGAAAAATGCACTGTCTCTGATGATGCGATTGATGAATAAATGAAGTCAATAAAGTCGCACGCGCAATATCAATTCAAATAACATCCAATAATCGTCTTCATGGAATTCTAACAATGGCGCCATCTCAAGCACATGAAAATAACTAGATATATGCGGAACGTGTCTGCCTATAATCTTTTCTATTCCCATATTCAGCTCCTTCAACATTTATCAATCAAAAATAATATATATTTCATTATTTTCCATCTCTGACTGTGATTAAAGTATACCATAAATTTTAAAGATGCCAAAAAAGAAAACGGGACAGAGGAAAAAAGCGGAAAAGCAAAAATTGCGGCAAAAAGAAATTAGAACGTCAAAGGACCAACTTGATTTAGCTAAAGTACCATGCAATGCGGTTATGGTCAGTCCAACATAATACCAATATACATTCATTTATTGACATATATTTTAATTAATAAAACAATTAAGAAATGCAATATTGAATACATTAAATTAAAAATTGTTTCGCTTCATTTACAGGAATGCGACAAGTGCAATAAAAAACAAAAGAGCCGTGCATTCTGTTATTTCTGTTCAAGCGTACAGCGTTTACCAATTTGTGCACACTGTGGTAAAATGAAATGCATGTTAAAAACCGGCGATTGTGTAGTTAAACATGGTGGAGTATTTACTACAGGATTGGCAATGGTGGTATGTAATCAAAGTGTATTGAGATAAATTTGAAAAATTGAACGAATAATTGTGACATTACAAAATGTAAATGATCCCAAGGGGGCAATATGCGATCATTGTGAGGCATGGGTGTGTCATGGAAGAAGATGCCTCACTTCACACGCATGTACGTGTCCGTTAATTGATGCAGTGTGTCAAGAATGTGAACGCAGTGTTTGGGATCATGGTGGAAGAATATTTAGATGTTCCTTTTGTGATTGTTTTCTGTGTGAAGACGATCAATTTGAGCATCAGGCATCGTGTCAAGTTTTAGAAGCTGAGAATTTTAAATGTAAATTCAATTCATCACTTTTTTTTTTCTTTTTTTTTTTTCATCGTTTTATTTACCTATAAATATCATTACGGTATTTGTTGTATAATTTTGTATTATTTCAGGTCAATCTTGCAATAAGCTAGGTCAATATTCGTGTTTACGATGCAAAACATGCTATTGCGAAGATCATGTTAAGAGGAAAGGTTTTAAATACGAGAAAAATAAACCGATTCCCTGTCCAAAATGCAGCTATGAAACATCACAGACGAAAGATCTCAGTATGTCAAGTAAGTTACAATTTTATTCTTTTTTATATTTAATCAGTTTCTATATAAAAGATAATAATAATATTAATAAACAAAACTATAGCTCGGAGTCATAAATTTGGTAGACAAAATCATGGCTCATATGAATATGACGATGAGGGAAATAGTTATGGATACTATGGGAATTTTAGCTATGGTAATGACACAACTGCAAGTTATGGGGAAAATAATGATGAGGACGATGAAGAAGATGAAGATGAAGATGATGATGATGATGATGATGATGACGATGATGATGACGAAGATGAAGATGAAGAAACGTCCGGTGATTCGGACGAAAACGGTGAAAACCCTACTGACAATGAGAAAAAAAATACGATTAAAAAGGTGTAGAATTTCATGTCTTCCACGTAAAACAATTAATTCACTACTTTATAATGTATTCTATAATTCATTGTAAAACTATTCTTGAACATGTACAAAAATTATACCTATATATATATATATATATATATATATATATAGTTGTGCGAATATTGATGATCATATGTGATCCAGAATGATAGCGATATACGGAATTGACAGGTAGCGCTTGTGTTAAATTGTCATGATCACCATTACCTTTTAATGATAAGTAGGAAACTTTAATAAATACGGAAATAAGCTATACACACACGAAAACGCGACCAAAAATAGTTCGGTGTGTTTAACATCGATGTAGATAATCTCGCTACAAGTTGAAAATTGTCACACGGGGTGAGGGGGAATTGGGAACGTTCGGGACATTGAGGACACTTGCTCTCAACACTTTATTTGTTTATCCACCAACGTCAGGTAAATTACGTTATACGTGAACAATTAAACAAATCGCCACAGAAATGTCAGTGTAAATTCATTGAATTCATATCGCATTTGTGTATAATTGAAAAAAAAATTCAATTGGTATAGATTATATGGATAGAATTTGTGCTTGCGTTTGTTTTTCTATAACCACCACCACTTCATGATGTGTCAATTTGCAACAGATAAAAATATTGTTCATCACAATTGTGGCCATCAACAACGTTGTGGACTTTTAAAACATCAACAAAACGTTTGATGAAATTAAACGAAGAGAAGAGTAGAAAAAAAAAAACAAAATAAAATTATGTATCACAGAAATATAATACGAAATTTTCGATGAATATAATAATACAATTGATCAATTAATATTGCGAATTTGATCGGTTTGAAGAAGCAAGGTTAGTGATTTCATCATTGAAGTGCAATGCTATTGGAAGCCTCGTATCAAATCAGCTACGTCACCCAACAACTTTTTTATCTGCGTATAAATGAATGATTATTCTTTAAACATATAGCAATATATATATATATATATATATATAATATTGTTAGACATTGAAATAAAATATTTATGCCAACATTTGAATTATATAAATGGATTATATGTATACAATAATTAATTGAACTTTTTATTCATTGAAATATTAATATATAATTTATATAATTAATTTTTTTTTTTTTCAATGTTACAGATTTAATTGTAATAGTCTGGCTATTTAAAACATCATTTCTATTAGTTTATTTATACTACAATTGGTGTGAAAATTCACAATGAGTTGTATAAGGTGTTGTCTTTATAACACAAGGTCACTCGTATCCTCGAATCATGTCACGAATCATGGTAACTATTATTTCATTACAATCGAAATCCTTACAAAATGTTGTATTATTTTTTTTTTTATTCTCTCATTTTCGTTTCTATTTTTGTTTTTTACTTTCAGTACATAAATTTGTTAGAGTTGTGGCGGCAAGGTCATTAGCTACAACCTGTGTACTGTCAAAAGTACCAAGTGAACCAACTCCACCGAGTAAAGATATTAGTAATGCTACGTCTGGAACAGTTGGAAGTGGTGGAACTGGCGGTGGAAAGAAAAATACATTAACTTGTCCGAAATGCGGCGATCCTTGTACACATGTTGAAACATTCGTCTGTGAGTATTATTTCTATCACAATAATCACAAAGACAATTGTTATTTCGCATTGACATTGACACTGAAAATAAAATAAAATTATTTATTTTTAGCTTCAACTAGATTTGTGAAATGTGAAAAGTGTCACCACTTTTTCGTTGTATTGTCGGAAGTTGATTCAAAAAGAAGTTTAAAAGAAGCGACAAGAACAGACGACAGTAATAAACAGGGTTTTTATAGAAAACCGCCACCACCACCAAAAAAGGTACACATACATGAAAATATTATTTATCATGTATAAATAATTATATTTACATGAATTAAACACAAGCAATTTTATGGTTTATTGAAAATTTTATCTTTCAGATATTTGAATATCTTAACAAACATGTGATTGGTCAAGAATATGCAAAAAAAGTTCTGAGTGTAGCAGTGTACAACCATTATAAGCGTATTTACAACAATCTTCCACCGCAAAATCTTGTGCAAACCAACGCGAATACTGCTGTTCCATCACAAGAACTCAATCATCCATTTACTCACAGAGGTCTTAAACCGCGTAAATAACATTTCTGCCGGAAAATAATAATTTTTCTCATTCATCAGTTGATGAATTTTACACCAAGAATTGTCATTTTATTGAAATAAAAATTGACAAAATCCCCATGAAATAAATTTTTGTTTTTCAACTTACAGATTTGCTTCATGTATCGAGTATTGGTAATCCATTGGGTGTTGGTTTTCAACATGCACCAGGCGCCAATGAACCGCAACACAAAACAAGTTCAGGTCAATCAGTTCCTGGGTCGGACATTTTAGATAGCAAACAGCACCAATTGAAATTGGAAAAGAGCAATATACTTTTACTTGGACCCACGGGTTCAGGTAAGACTTTATTGGCACAAACAATAGCACAATGTTTGGATGTACCATTCGCAATATGCGACTGTACCACATTAACACAGGCCGGATATGTCGGTGAAGATATCGAGAGCGTCATAGCGAAATTACTTCAAGACGCAAATTATATTGTTGATAGAGCGCAAATGGGTATTGTGTTCTTAGATGAAGTTGACAAAATTGGTGCTGTACCGGGTATCCATCAATTGCGCGATGTCGGTGGCGAAGGTGTACAACAGGGAATGTTAAAAATGTTGGAGGGTACAATTGTCAATGTACCAGAGAGAAATAGCTCGCGTAAATTGCGCGGTGATACACTTCAAGTTGACACAACAAACATATTATTTGTTGCTTCTGGTGCTTACAATGGACTTGATAGACTTGTGTCACGGCGTAAAAATGAAAAATATCTTGGCTTTGGTGTGACACCGGAAACTGAAAGCCCAGGCAGAAGAGCAGCAACATTGGCAGACGTTGCCAATATGTCGCCATCAACTGAAGACGATAATAAAGAGAAAGATGTTTTATTGCGACAGGTTGAGGCGCGTGATCTAATTGACTTTGGAATGATTCCCGAATTTGTCGGGAGATTTCCAATATTAGTACCTTTTCATACACTTGATCGCGCTATGTTAGTCCGAATTTTGACTGAACCGAGCAATGCTATGGTGCCGCAATATCAAATGTTGTTTTCCATGGACAAGGTAATTTAGTTTTAATGGTCATATTTCAATAGTCCATTCTATTATTTTTGTCTTTTTTCATAAATTAATCTGATTAATTTGATATTTGAATTGAAGGTTGATTTGACATTTACTGATGAAGCACTGCAAGCAATTGCATCATTGGCAATGGAACGAAAAACTGGAGCACGTGGCTTGCGGGCTATTATGGAATCATTACTATTGGAGCCGATGTTTGATGTACCGGGCAGTGATGTTATGTCGGTACATGTGACAGAAGCATGTGTTGAAGCAAAGGAAAAACCGCAATATGTCAGACGAGGCGACGCAACCGAGGAAGAACCACAACAAGCTCAGCATGTAAATAACTGATATGAGACGTGTACGGTAATTAATTCGCCGATACATCTGTGAATTCAAAACATTTAAACACGGCATCTCGGACAAAATTCATTGGCAATTTTTCCCTCAATTCATAATTGTTAACATAAAAAAAATGCATCAATATATATTTTATTTTTTTGGTAAAAGATAGTAATGATGGGTAATTGAAAATTCATTCAATCGCACTCAATCATATTGGAGAAATTGTAATTACCATGAATATAATTCTATTACCGGAAATTTTTTTATAAATAAGATGTACGATTTGCTGGATAAAAAAAAATATCCAAATCAGAACGACACAATCCTTTGATGATAAATTTAATTTCAAACGCGTGAAAAGATAATTATTTGTAATATATTGTACATAGTTATCAATTCGTAGAAGTTGAAAAATATTGCAAAGGTTTTTTCCATTATTCATGGGAAATGGTATTTTGCTCTCAATCCCTCTTTATAGTTTCAATCAATTTAACATTAATCATGTTGCCATGTGACGAGCAACAACAATGATATAAAATGAAGAAAATCGAAGTGGAGACACTATGGAAATTATTTTCAACATCAACTATGCTCTACTTTCAGAAATAAAAAGAAAAAAAATTATCAGTAAAGACAGTCGTCAAGATTCATTATAAATAGATTACAGCAATATGTTTTGCTGAATAAAACATATATTTACATATATATGTATATACATAATTATATTCGAGGTTTTAATTAATGTGATATTAGAAGTGAGGTGCTGAAATTTTCGGTGTTCATAACCTACGATTTGACCTGGCGAATGCAATCCTAGAAATGAAAGCCATGTAAATTCAGATATAAATATATCGCTGAATTCATCGGTATCAATTATAGATAATTTATGTTGTATGAGCATATATTTATAATAAATTGCCATGAACAATGTTACATTGTAGTAATAACAATAATAATAATAATAATAATATTACCTCATATGACACGGTGATAAATTGATATAAACAATGAAATATTCAATTAAAATTGACTAGGACATCCAAAAGGCTTATTTTTTGTACATAAAAGTTGTGTTCAATGAATGAGAGTAAAAAAAATTATATGCACATATTGTATCAATACGTACATGCAAAATTCGTATTACATATGGATGAAATTACACAATTGCTATATAATATTTCACTATTGAAATAAGATATTGTTTTCTTATTTTACAATTTATCCAGACAATAATGAATATAAAGAAGAAAAACGGAAAAAAAAAACAAAATAAAAGTTCTCAAAATATATTATCGCCAGGTGGAGAATTGAGGATGAATATGACTCATCTACAAATTTCATTTGAGATTGTTGCTTCATATAAAGCATTATTTTTTTTGTTCAAGCTTCATTATAATACACTTGCCCTGGTGTTTTAGGTAATTTAGGTTTTGTCCTAAATATCGTACCAATTTCCGTAAGAATATATTTAGTGGCTTTTAATACGAAAAAATGTATACCAAATTGCAAAACAAGTGCGCCGAAGCCTTTATACAATCCCAGTGTACCTTCAGTACTAATAATTGTCCGATAACAATCAAAAGCTCCACTGTATCCAGTTAATAGAGGCATAACACTACGTCCAGAGTCGAGATTATCAATAATTGTTCGTGTGCCTTGAAGATGCAATCTGTGTACAACTGTCTCCAATGGATAAAACACTACTTCCGCAGCGCACATAGAAATAAGTGTTGCGTGCAATTCAATATCTTGGATTACTCCTTCAGACACATCTCTGCTGTATGCACCCTTCAAAAAAAAAATTCAATCACACGACCATTCAAATAATACCATTAAATATTGCAATCTGTATTAATGCCAACTCATCAAATCAATACCCACCAACTTCTCTTGCGATTGTCTGTCTTTCAAAAGCATTATTCGACTCACAACACTTCTAACAATTAATCCAAATAAATATTTAACAACACCACAAGCAATGTGTGGAGTGAGCAGTACATAAATTGGAATAAGCCTGCCTTTTGTTCCCACTTCCAACAATCGTATAGCACCATCACGAAATACATCAAGTACACCGGGTCTTTCAGATGCAATTTCTGACTGTACAGTTTCAACCAATGATGCAGAATAAAACGGCGCTACAATACCAATTGAAATACTGCAGGCAAATATTTTTTTTATTAATTACCCATACGTTTATTGATTAACAAGTGTAGTGATAATTGAAAATATGTTTCACCATTTAAGAAGAATATGCTGTCCAAATGTTTTTATCGTACTCTCACTATTAATCTCTCTGAAATTAATTACATGATGCGATCAATGATTATATAATGATAAAAACATATAGTTTGTAAAAATTGGTGAATAATTGATTACTTTGGCCATAGCGTTATTTTTGATATTAAATCTTCAACACCTAATGTTAAACCACGTACTAGTAATACAGATCCTATGCCTTTCCATAAAGTATTTAAGCCCTGGGTCTGATGTAGTCTTAGCATAACAGGTATCAATGTTATTGGTACCAAATGATATGTGGTGGCGCGTGGATTTACTTGACATTGTCGTCTCAATACAATAAAAGGATGAATCAAAAGATTCTCTGTGATAAGACTTACCAATCCACATCCAATACCCACAGATTTTTTTATTGCAACATCTGAAAATTAATTGGACATTTGATAACAAAAATATTTCACACACTTATGTACATGGTTTACTGCACCAATAACAATATAATTCACCAATGGCCTTACCATTTTCAGATTGCGAAATTCGTTCAGATGAAATTGGTAAAGTGGTGAAATCTAATGGCCTAACAATATCACGATCGTAATATTTTTCAGGTAAATTATCGTCATATTGTCTTGGATCTACTGGTCGTCCTCGATAAACACGATTATAACCTGACAAACCCGCCATATTTAAGGACGTTACTGACAAATAAATATGGTACAATAACAAATTATCCGTTTATATGATACATCGACTGTTATGTTAAACTGTTTGTGACATTTAGTCATTACTAATGCGCTGTTGACAATTGTATTTTTTTTTTTATTTCTAACTGAAACGTATATTTACGATTATATACAGAAAAATTGTAATGCAACTGCTAAAGTGTTGCAATATATCGTATGCAATGCCCGGTGAAGGTGAGCACTCATGCTCCATCTGGAGTGTGATGTTTCGCGCAACTTGCACAAACAAAAAAATCAAATACCTACAATATTATTATTCTTCAATCATTAATGTCAATTATTTATATATTATTACACTTGATTATACATTTCAGATTTCTATATTAGAATTATTATAATCAATTAGGTATATGTATTATTTTCATTCAGTAAAATCATATATTTATCTACCAACTAAAACACATATGGAGGCAATTCAACATAGTCCAAATCCATCCATTGATCATCAGTAGTTGGAGGTGTGACAATGTCAATTGGAAATTCTTTAGACAATGGCAATCCATCAATTCCTAAACTGAGATATCGTATTAAACTATCAGGAATTTTGTAGCCATTGCGATGTGCATTTTGTGGCCCAAAATTAATGTCTGTGTAGTTACGATTGAACATGCCGTCTTTAGCAAATCGAAAACTATTTGGCAGACAATGATGACGAAGACAAAAATAATCTTCATTCTCTTCATTGTGACACCAAGTGCCGTCAGGATAATATGGGTCAAGACCAAGATCATTTAATTCTATGCGCGGTGTATAATACGAGGCAATGTCAGTACGACGGCAAAAAATAGCGCATGCCATCCATGGTCTTTGTATTTCATGAGGTGCTTGTAAGCCCATACTATCTCTATCCAATTCCGATAAATGTTCGCTAAATTCACGGCATTTAACTGTCGCAAATTCTTCAGCGGTAATACGTTTTTTACATAATTTTTCATCTTTACACAGTTTTACGTCATAATCGGGACCTTGACAAATTACATTAGAATCGTTGGCTTGTATATAATTATTATTGCATGATCTACGTCGAACGCTTGCACCCTTGGACTTGTGAATACAACCACTTTTACATGATTCCTCTCGCCATTTACTCCAACCACCGCCATTACCATTGACTGGTAGTTGAGGTTTTGGTTTAAGAAAATGTAAAATAGGAAGACATTCACCGCCGCGACACTCCTTTCCCTTCTTACAAATAGTTCCGTCCAAAGCAGGCCCAGAAAAATAATATCCACTACGATGTGGACTTTCACACTTCAATGATTGGCATGCATTGTTCAGTGAGACAATATTGGCGTCTTTATCTCTCAATAATAATTCACATTGGCGCTTTGCGTTCCATTCACGACCGGGCAATGTGAAAAATCTAATGTGATCTAGAGAGTTATCGGGTTTCAATGATGTTTTATCCAACAGACAAGCCTTCTTTCTTGGAAGTTCAATCGCAATTTGGCGACTGCATGGCGACCACAGTGTTTCACCTTGTGTACCTCTACTTGGTGACATGATGTAGCCATCATACGAACAGGAATTGCCAGTTGAATCATGATGCATTCCCAAACTGAAAATAATACAAAATAAAAATTTAAAATGCCTTTCAATTAAACATATGTAGATGAAGTAAAACTGAATGTGTATTAAAACATACTTGTGGCCAATTTCATGTGCCGCTATATAAACTGATGTGAAACCTGCTGATGGATATGGCTTTCCAAAATGATCACTTATTCCCAATTCGGCAATAACACACGCATACTCATGTATACAAACACCAGATACAGTTGCAAGTCCCATTGTAACGCCATTTTTCTTTCCATTTTCCTTCGCATAAAAATCCAAACCCGATACATAAAGTCCCATGTCCCAATGATTTGGATGATCATCGTCTGTCGGATTGTTCGCCGCGGTGTAATTGCAAAATGAATTTAATAATTTCATTCGATCGCCATTATAATGAGGAAGGGTCTTTGGTTGTTTCTTCATTATATCCAATCGTACAAGAGCAATATTTATGCGTTGGCCAAGACTTGGATGATAAAAGAGCGCTTGAATTGCATTTACATATGCCAGCAGCATATCGCGCAATTTTTTTTCATCTCTATCGAAAAATGGTAGAAAAAGTTTATAACCGGGTTCATCGAAAAAAACTGCCAATTCTAATGTTATTTCATCAGTGGACTTTCGACGTGATCTCACGTCAAATATCTCTCGAATTTTATTAGTATTGAAATATTTCGGTCGCCATTTCATTGATTTCGAATAGCTAGCTAAGATTGATTCGATGTGAGAGCGTTTAACGATATGTGGAATTTGTTCTTCAGATTGAACACTTTCAAATAATATTCTGTCATTTTTGTCCATCGGTGAAATTTCCAGCGTAATATTATTGAGCATCACCAATCCTTGAATTCCCTCATCGCAAAAACTTATGGCAGCCGTGCTCAATTCGTTTTGATGAAGATAATGGCAAGAAGTTGGTTTATTCAATTCCGGTATTTCTTCAATGACTTCCGGTCCATTGTGACGCCAAACTTGAAAATATGGCGCTAACAAACGATCATTTCTCTGTAATTGTAGCTGAATTGTTTGACCAAATGCAGTGAATACAATGGGAATCTGCAAATTAAATAATTTCAATTCATTTATTCGCAATCAACAATATAAAAAAACAATAGAGTGAATAATATATATATATCTATAAATAATTTAGATACCTCGGTGTTATTTGTTGCATTTCGAAAATGGAGATAGATAACATCGATGTCGGTGGCTGTGCTCGTTACATGATTCAAATTCAATATCAGAATCAACGATAAAAGTAATAAACTGAGTGCGGTCGTCATGACGTGGAAATGGAAAATCCTCGCATAAATTTTATGCACACGCATTTTTATAACAAAGTCGCGAGTGCATTAAACTCGTATTATTGTCATAGAAACAAATAAAATACAAAATTCATGCTGGTGCCTCTATATAAGGCTATTGAACTTTTACATACTCAATCAAGATATAAATTTTGCTGCAGTTAATAAACATTCTTTGTCGTATATATGCATTGCCTGCATAAAGTCAGCGTCATCATAATTTTTTTTTTTAATTATATTATTTGCACATGAGTAACGCGCGTAGCTTATTCGCATGTGAACGCGCACACCGCTTCAGTCCGTTGGTAGCACCCACGTAGCTGACTATTTTTGGAGAGTGTTGTAAAACGGCCGCCACGACAAAACGTTAATAGGAAAAAGGGACATTGTGATTGGAGGGGAATAAAATAATAATAATAAAAATAATAAAGAAAACAAAAATTAAAATTTATCGTGTAACTTAAAGTATTCATTATATTAAGTATACAAATAATTTTCCAGATAATTCTATGCTCCTAAAAGATCGCGAATATAATTAAATAATAATTCACGTTATCTATCTATTTCTCCCTTATACGCTCGCACGCTCGCTTTTCTTGTCATTCAATCACACTTTTTATCACGTACACACGTAACAATATTTAATCACAAAAAAATAAGACAAAAATATTAATTCTATACACTCATACCAAATTCATCACGGACAATGACGGAGAAACATATTTATAAATTAATGCTATTCACCTTTCCACGTATTAACCGATTGTGTGTGTATATATATATATATATATTTTTTCTTTTTCAATGAAGGTAAAGAGCAGATGATGCTGATGAATAGGGCGCGAAAATAGTTGTTAACGCAATTACATATAGTGTATTACACCCGTTGTTCTTGGTTATCAAACGTAAATATTCAGTCATGTGGCATTGTGAACTCGCGCAATTCTTCCATCTTACTTATATGTATTTATTATTTTTTTTATTTATATTTGCTTTTCATTCATGTTAATTTTTATTCCTCAATGTACTACAACGTACACGCTTTCTCAGTGTCAATAAAACCGAGTTTCATAGAGAACAAAATAAGAAAAAAAAAACGCCTTTCGAGGATTGTTCATTTGAATTCATCTTACTACTATACAGATTTAAATAATATTTTTGTCGCGTGTTCAATTTGGTAAAGTGTCATATAATATATCTTTGACGTTTTGTGACAACTTATCTGGGAATTGTATATCGAATGTTATAACCAAATCGCCTTTACGTGACGGTTCTTTTGGAAATGGTAAACCATAATTCGCTAATTTTTTCATTGAATTTGGCTTAATTATCTCGCCAGTAAGATTAAGCGTTATTTTATCACCGGAAAGGGTTGGAACTTCTAATATTGTGCCACACAATGCTTGTTTCAAACTGAGTTTACACATATATTTTATATCACTGCCCTCTCTTCGAAAATATGGATGTGGTTTGTCCTTGATCATGAAGACAACGTCTGCTGGTAATCTACAACCGCCTTGATCACCCTCCCTTTGAAATGTTATTTTAGTTCCGGCCTTCCATCCAGGCTTCACATTTACTGTGAGTACTTTGTCGGCTTTCTTTGTCGTACCATCGGGTTGCGTTACTCGCCTCGAGATCTTCATTTTCTTTGTACATCCACGTGCAATGTCCTCCAATGTCACATAAAGATCGTGTTCTATAGGTGGATCTTGAAGGCTTTCTTTTTGTCCACTACCGCGACCAGTTCCCGGCCCAGCATAATTAAACGAATGTGATCTGAATGCTCCGCCTGCACCACCCGGCCTTGCCGATCCTCTTCGCAAATCAAATGGATCATCTATCATCATGTCATCATCGCTAAATTGAAATGCATTACGACCACTTCCGCCAAACTCAAAAAATGTCGCGAATGGCGCTGATTGACCAAAGAATTGTGCAAATGTCGCTCGTGGATCACCATGGAACGTATATGCACTACTGCCACCAACACCACTACCATCAGGTGGTGCACTGCCTTTCAATCCCTCTTCGCCAAATTTATCGTAGACTTCACGTTTTTTAGTATCTGACAGTACTTCATAAGCCTCAGCAATTTCTTTAAATTTCTCTTCAGCCCCAGCACTCTTATTCTTGTCTGGATGATATTTTAATGCAAGTTTTCTGTATGCTTTTTTAATTTCATCATCGTTTGCACCTTTTGTGATGCCCAACGTTTTGTAGTAATCTTTCCCCATTTTTTTCCTTGTTGTTTTTTTACTTTCTGCAAACAAAACAAAACATAAAAATAGAATATTATTATTTTTTCTTGTGTTTTTGAGATTTATTCATTTATTTATCTATCTATTATACCCTTTTATTTTTCTTTCTTCTTAACTCTAGAGCACTTTCAATTATCGTTATTTATTCATTGACTGAATTTGGTATTGGCAAATGGATGAAGGTAACGACAACTATATTGTGACATTGGTTAACCAATTTGGCATTTCCGGAAATTCTTACACAAAGTGAATTTTTTCATTCTTACACGCGCAATTCAAGGACCATTTGTTCGACTGACGATATTATGTTATGTTATATTATTTTATTTTATTTTTTTATTGCACAATTTCATTTTTTTTATCAGTATTTTTTTTTTACAGTAAGTATTTATTTCATTTTGAGGTCATCAATGTCTGTCTAAGTACACCCACACATATGTATCGGCTATTTTGAGGAATGATGATGCCTCAATGTAAATCCAAAGAATCTTAAAGACAACGAATATCCAACACTTTTAAAATAAACATTTGCAAAATACTCAATATTATTTTATATCATATGGCCGCGTAAAATCTCAAAGTTATTGAGCTCTTGATGTCTCCCATTTTGAAATCAGTTTCGTGTGCAGCCACATACGTAAGACATGGATGACCTCTTCGTCAATTTTATTCACATATAATAATAACATTTTTTATGTGAGTATAAATACATATTTATATATATTTATTTATGTATATATATATATATATATTGAATATTTACCTTTCGTTATATGATGTGATATTTAATGTCCTTGATGTTATTTAACACTGAAATCACAAGAATAAACTGCAGAGTTCTGTGTTTTTAAATTACGAACTGAGAATTATTTATATGTGAATTCCGTCAAGTTTCGTTCTGTACTGAAAAGTGGGCGAAGTTGCGCAGCCCATATATATAAATATGTTGCGTCTAGCACCTTCGGGAACTTTCTAGAATGAGAACAACGCAGGTTCCATCAACTTCCGCGAGCGCTTTTGATTTGACGTCATCCAACAGCAATGACCGTAAAGTCTTCGCGTTTCGTTACGAGGTTATTTTGTATAATGAGATGTTTCTATTAAATACTGTTTTCTCTTTAGCAGCATATGCGCACTATTTTTTTGAACACAGTCGACAAAAGCGTTTTGTTAAAACAGGTGCTGCCACATAATTAACATTGATGATTATGGCGCCATTTTCAAATACATTATGATCGCCAATGAAACATTAGAATTATTTTATACCTTATTTACAATGCTGTAGTTCATGAATTTATATATTTCTCGTTTAGTATTATATTAGAATATCTTTAGTGATATAACAAACGGATATTTCTTATTAGAAAGTAAAAAAGTGCGATAAAATGATTGATATGAGTATCGTATCTGCATTTCGGAACGCTTTGTGTTCACCAATCGCTGTTCACTTTTCGACACACCCTTCAAGTGTTCGTTTTTTTTTTTCGAATGCAAGCGAAACAGTCAACAATTGAACATATAATATAGTGACTAAAATTTTCTTCATTTAATATTGATATTTATAATTTTTATAAGGCTCTACACACTAGCAAGAGTTTAGTGAACATTATTAACATGGTGAGTCAGTTGACTTTGAATAGACAAAATAAGCCACTGTTTTTTTTTTTCACATCCGAATTATTATTATTTTTAGATATGATTTAAGAAAAAATTCTTTTGTATTATTCTCTACTAATGGATCGTTTATTGCACTCATTGTCAGAATTTAACATCAAGTTCACTCATCGAAAAACATTGCAACTGAATACCTAACCCATAAGTACTCAAGTGTCAAGATGGTGCATTCATTTTCACATATTTGTATACAATATAACCACAATTAGTATTCAATATTGATATGACTCAAATCAATTATGACAATAAATCCGTTTAAAAATCAATATTTTTCAATATTTTCACATTTCATTTTCTAATAAACAACATAATTTGCAGAGTGAACAACAAATGGATTGTGCCCTAGATTTAATGAGAAGGCTGCCACCTCAGCAAATTGAAAAAAATCTGAGTGACCTCATTGATCTTGTTCCCTCATTGTGTGAAGATCTGCTGTCATCAGTCGATCAACCATTGAAAATAGCTAAGGATAAGGAATCTGGCAAGGACTACTTACTCTGTGACTATAATAGAGATGGTGATTCGTATAGGTGACAATACAAAAAAATTTAATAAATGAAATTTTCATATGAATTGCATTGGAATATTAATGTAAACACTTTGAATTATAGGTCACCATGGAGTAACACATATGATCCCCCATTAGAAGATGGTTCAATGCCATCAGAGAGATTGAGAAAATTAGAAATAGATGCTAATCATGCATTCGATCAATATAGAGAATTGTATTTTGAAGGTGGTGTATCGTCAGTTTATCTGTGGGACTTGGAACACGGGTTCGCTGGTGTTATTTTAATCAAAAAGGCTGGTGATGGATCAAAGAAAATAAAAGGCTGTTGGGATTCAATACACGTTGTGGAAGTACAAGAAAAATCAAGTGGTAGAAATGCACACTATAAACTCACTTCCACCGCCATGTTGTGGTTACAAACGAATAAACATGGCTCGGGAACAATGAATCTCGGTGGTAGTCTCACAAGACAGGTGACAAACATTCCTATATTTTATTTTATTAAATAAATCATGGAGATTGTCGAAAATTGCATTTTTCTTTTCTTTATTTACTGTTTTTTTTCGATATCTAAGGTGGAGCAAGACTGGCCAATAAGTGAAACGTCACCACACATTGCGAATATTGGTCGTATGGTGGAGGATATGGAGAATAAAATTCGTAATACATTGAATGAAATATATTTTGGTAAAACGAAGGATATAGTGAATGGATTGAGGTCGGTGCAAACATTGGCTGATCAAAGACAGCAAGCTGCTTTGAGACAAGATTTGGCCGCGGCGTTACAAAGGCGAAATGCCAATAATTGATCTCATGATAATCAACTGAGCTTCGATTACCATTGTGATTAGATAAAAGAAGAACAACAATAGTAACAACAACAACAACAACAACACAAAGCAAACAAAAAGAAGATATATAATTCAAATACACGTGGACTCAAACTATTGATACCCAATTCAGTTACAATAATTTGTTATTATTCTAGATTTAATGAATGCAGGGAATTTATTATGGGGCTACTAAAGAGGACATTTATATTATTGTTTATTTATAAATATAATCGTAACTGCTCGATTTCTCCAGTGGTAATTCAGTATGTTACGTTGCAATGCGGACAGACGATGTATTTGTATAAAATAAATTTCATTTTGTTATAAAGTTCCACGATGAAGTTGCTAGCATATCTCATCACTATTTTCTGTTTTTTTTCTTTTTTGTGATTAATAAAGGTTAACATTTTTAATTCGATATTGTTATATATACAGTATAGAATTTTATATGTATATTTAAAATACAAATCCTCTTGAGGAGCTCCTTAAAAATGCCTCGGTGCCTTTGGTTTTTCTACGTCACTCTCTCATGTCCAATTCAAACAAAAATCAAATTATGATATTTCGTATTTCAATTGA
Source organism: Galerucella tenella (assembly GCA_910591685.1). Classification (NCBI taxonomy): domain Eukaryota; kingdom Metazoa; phylum Arthropoda; class Insecta; order Coleoptera; family Chrysomelidae; genus Galerucella; species Galerucella tenella. The sequence goes on from CAJUYH010000833.1 coordinate 37,944, forward strand.
TATAAATGATTTGTTAGTTTTTTCTTTTTTTTTTTTTTATCATTAGCAACCGATATATTTAGTTTGAATTGTAATCAAAAGATTGAACTGTTGTGTTTTATTGGTCCTCGCAATATTACTTAACATTGCAACACGTTTATTTTTTCCTTCTATCTTTTTTCTCAAGTAAAAATATTATCACTTGTTAAAATGTTTTTTGTAATGTAGATAGATCTATATAAATCTCACAAATTATTTACACAATTATAACTTACCTGTATTATAAAAATAGCTTATCATCAATAGGATAAAATTAAAATGTAGTGTGTAAATAATTGCCTCTGTAAAATCAATATCAAAACCAAAAAAAAAAAATCGAAAAAAAATACAATTTTAAATTATCTTCAAACACTTGGGTGGGCGTGGGTCAAGAAATCATATTTCTTCATTTATTTATCCAGACAAATAATAATACACAGAGGTATTTTAATTAAATCCCTATTCGGCAATTATAATTAATGTTATGTTCAAATAGTGAATAATAGAAAATTTAGCGATTGCTATGCCAATTGATTGAATCCAGCATTGATCAATCAATTGAATTTATTGCTTGTACGACAATCATATATCCTGAGAGTATAATTTGCGTCCGCAATTCTTTCTTCTTTTGTTTATTGAAGCTATTGTGCATTTTATCCGTTTACTCATCTCCATTTATCACATTAAACTCGAAATAAATTTTCGGGCATGATAACTTTTTTGTTTATTATTATCATGATAGGAGGCATCGCCAAAATCATTCACTCGCATACATTTTGAGCATAAAAAATATTATATTACACCGTTCAATCTATATTTAAACTTGTTATCAATTTATCATATCTTATGGTTTGCTGAACATTTTGAATATGTTCTGGTTGCATAAAGATTATAATTTCAAAATGCATCAACGTAGAGTCAAAAAAAAAAAAAGAAAATTGAAAACCGAAACAGAGCATGAGGAAGAAAAAAATATAAGTGAAAAATTGGTTCGCTTTGCGATGAAATTTTTATGTGTTATAGTGATTAAATTTCTCGATTTCTTCTCATGTTTTTAGTACCAAGTTTCATACGCGCATCAAGTTATTATTATTATTGTTTGTATTTTTAAATTATTTAATGACAAAGCCTATGCTATTGAATTATAATTATGTACCTGGTCCAACAATAACACACGTATGATACTGATGTCAATTTTTTAATTATCTTTACGTGTTTCTTCTTTTTGTTTTCTTGGTTAGAATATAATAAGCTGCAGTTTGCATTTTTTACTATTTTTTTTTCTCGTTTTTCAACCACAATGTATTTAACGAAGTTTCGATGGCAGATAGAATCATCTCCTTGTGAAAATTCTAATTATATCCACGTACGATACATGTCTATATATATGCATAGCTTTTATTTTTTTTATCAGGTTTTCGTTTTCTTTCATTATATCTATATATTTTTTATTTTTCTTAAATACTTTAGGCTGTATTATTTGGAACAATTTTTTATACAAGTACAAAAATTCAAAACAACGGGAGAAGAATTGTAATAGTAGTCAAAAAAAAAATTTGGACAATTCGGGTACTATTTATGTATTTTTTTTTTTTAATAGAAAGGAGAAAACAATGACGAAAAAGTAATTCATTCAAAATGTAATAAACAGAAATATCGATTGCGGAATAACTGTATTATTTGGCTTTATTCCCAAGTTTGTATACGTTTATTATTTAGTTTGTGTTTAACCGATTATTTTTCTGTTGTGGCATTTTACAGTCATTCAAACACATTTACTACTTCGCATCGGACTGAGTAGTATTGGGAGCAATATTATATTAGTTTACTCCACACAAATAAAGGCGAACTAACATGAGTGGAATCACGTTGTTCATTTTTCTTTGTCAGTTTATCTGAGCGATTTTATTCTGTTCAGAAAACCAAAGAAACCAAGAAATAAAAAAAAAGGAAAAATTAATTATCTTATGAAATTATTGCGACAAATTTTATTTCACCGCATAATAATTCCAATGTCTCATAAAAGACAATTTTGATTCAACATGCATAAAGGAAAGTACTATGTAAAAATATTGATTTGAAATGCATATCGTTATAGTAACGCTACAGTATTGATGTTGAATTGTTGGTTTGTCATTTATTAGCAATTTGAGGTTTATAGGCCAAGGGACTAATAAAGACCCATCGAAAAGGAAATGATCGCATTACTTTTTGAATAATAACTAATATTTTCCAGTAGCTCTCAAATGTCACGAACGTTCCTACACTTGTTTTTGAACCCGAGTAATAATTGGAAACATTTTCACTGTGCAGTATATAAAAAATTATCGCTAGTAATTGCCACATTGGAATACTGTATTGACAATTTAAAATTAGAATTAGTCCGTTTTTTTTTGCTTTTTTTGTTTTTTTGTTTTTTTTTTTGATATTATAAAGTTAGTGAGTCAAGTTCAGTACCATTTTTCTTAGACCAGCTAATTAGATTAAATTTTACCCACCCTTTTCCCAAGCAATCGAGCATATTTTCATTATATTTTTATTTTGCATGAAAAATTGTTCCTTAGAGCAGTCTATCCCTCATTCACGGGTCTCAATTGAACAATGAATAGGTACTAAATTACTCGAATATCAAGTTATAAATCTACTGCGGCCAAATCATCCCCATTATTTCTCTCTCTCTCCCTCATACCCGTGCTGCTCTCTTTCTCTCACTCTCTCTCTCTCTCCTATTTAATCGGCAAATATGATTTTGAAAACGAAAAAAGAAAATTGAGGAAGTGTGAAGGCTTTTCCAATTTTTATTTCTTTGCAATCAACCCTCTGATGAAAAGTTTTTCGCTCTATCTTTTATATAACAAACAACATGTGTGTGTATGTGTATGTATTTTTTGTTTTCAATGTGTCTTCCATCCCGTTTAAAGATACGAATGTAACATTAACTTACACTCAATCCAAGTACTTTTACTTACACTGCTTAAAATCTTTTTAGCATATTATTTTTTATGTTCTTTTGTTGTTTTCGTTTTCGGATAATAAATAGTACCCAATAAGCATATGATGTTTTAGTAAGTAAATAAGGTGTTACTTCGATAAAAAGTTATTATTTTTTCTTTTCTTCGCCTCCGCTACTGAAATGCTGTTGGTTGAAACTATTGGCTTTATTTATTTATTTTTTTTTTTCGTTTATTTTCTTTTTTTTTTTACCAATAATATAAGATGTCGATTGGCTAAGCGGGTGGTAGAAATTGCGTATTGTCAGAAACTGAACACAATTATTTGTCGAGGGCTGTGTTGGTTTTAATGGCGATTACCACTTCTTCACCACATGCTTTCAATACGGTGCACTGCAATAAAAATGATAGTTCAATTTTTATTATGAAAATCGCAATGAGCAAGTGTCATATACTAAGTGCTAAATATTTTGTAGATAATTACGAGCAATTCCTTTCCAGCGTCATAGCCAGCACGTAATTCAACACCAACATCTCCATCGGGAATCTTGAGATCTTCACGAAGGTCACCATTGTCAGCCATCAGGCATAAATAACCGTCATCGGAGATGTCTGTCAACTACAGAAATACAATAAATAAATGTAAATTAATTAATCAATTATAAAAGTGACGTTGCTTTTTTTCTTTTTTATTGCATTTATCATTTTTGTTAATTACTTGATAATCCTCTCGCTTAACAAATGGCACATCCATGTTATGTGTAGACGGACAGATATCTTCATATTTCTTAGTAGTGAATATATCAATACCCACAAGATGGACCTTGGCGTGGCCGTGTTTTCCAGTTTTGGAAGTGGACATTTCCACAATCTTGCAAGGTCGCGATTTCAACATGACGAATCCATTTTTACGCAATGCTGAACATTGCATTGGATATGTCACAGATGCACCGGAATCACCGGTCTCGAAATGAGTATCCTCAATATCTGCCATGTTGGATTTACAAAGTTCTGTGAAATGAAAGAGAATAAAAAATATTTGTTACTTAGAATAACAAAAAACGTGAGAGAGAAACACATGAAATTTGATTATTAATAATACAAATTATTCGTTTCAATTCTGGGACCCATGGTATGACTCATGCTTGGTCCCCAAATAACCACGATTCAAATGTCAATAGTATAAGCTCAAAAGAAGGTGAAAAAAAACCCAGGAAAATCAAAGAGTATGAAAAAAAAATTGCACGTTGCTCATTGAATGTTACTGTTAACCAAACTAGATGAATAATGTTCGAATATTAGGTTGTAAGCGACGAAATTTGTGCGCGCAACGTTTTGCAAACGATTTGATGAAACCATGTGGCATATTGTAGACCTGATATACTTGATAAAAATGTATTTTACGCTAACAGACGAGAATGTAGCGAATTTTTCGCGTATTACGGTATCACCGCGACTCCCGTTATTACTACCAACGGACCTTAAAGGGAGTAGAGAGTAAAACGAGAAAAAAAAGGAGTCTGTAACATACGAACACGGTATGTTCGTGGTATGAACGCAGAACGACTAAACTAACCAAGAATTGAGAACGCTTTAAGAGCGTGAGCAGTGAATCGGAATTTTTTTGAAAAAAAAATCATAATACATAGTGTATACATCAACTCAATGATGATAATTTCGTGATAACAATTAATTTTCAATAATAAAATACGTTTTTAAATGAAATATAAGCCGAAGATGGCGCGAAAGAGCGCGAGCCACATTTCCAATGAGTTCGTTGTCATCGACTTAAATATATTTAATTTCTCAACAAATCCTCCATAATCCCAACACTTTTTTAATAATAAAAAACATTTGGTATAATCACTGTTATATTATTCAGATTTTCCGGCGTATTTTAACAATTAGCACTGTTGAAATATCACAAAAATCAGCAACAGATCGAGATACTCACATGTGATCAAAATGGATACTCTAACCAGAAGATCTCGCGGCGCTTGCGCAGCCGGGTAATTGAAAGAGGGGTTCACTCCACTAAAATCACGGGTTCACATTTTCAACCAATCAACGAATGGCAACGCGAATATTCAAATATTATTCACATTTATCCAATGTAAATATTTAATAATAATAAATTTAATTAAATATAATGTACAAATACTATTTTAAATAATATATACATTAAATTTCATGATAGAATTGCGAATTATAAAAATAAGTTTTATTTAGCATCATTATTTGATGTCATTAGCGTGAGGGGGGGGGGGGGGGGG
>CAJUYH010000833.1:43285-56815 GCA_910591685.1 Galerucella tenella
GTTTACGATGATTTGCTAAACGCACGTGTGCTCACGTGTATTAATCATATGCATACATACATACCCGCCGGTTATTCAGTGAATGACCACGCACCATTTTCTTCATGTTTCGAACTGTTATATATTAATAGTTTCTATCAGGTAATAATATGAAATAATATTAAATATACTATATTTATATGATGGCATATTATTTCATTGAACTTATATGAATAATTGTATTCAACTTTTGCTTTCCATTATTTAGTAACAAAAATATGGTTGATGTTGAGGTAAACAATGTAAACATTGAGTTGCTACCGTCAAACTTCAAATTTCACGATTTCAATGTACATGTTGGCCAGGTTAGGTTGGCATGTGAATTAATTGTGATGCAGGATAGTTTATATCTGTGGATTGGCGAATCAATTGAGGGTAAATTGAGTGATTTGTCATTTGGATTTATGTCCAGCTATGAAAAGATACCAGTAGCGACAAAATTAATGGGTTCCATGGATGACACAACCTCATCAAATATTGCTAAAAGACTTACAAAAAAGTGTGGTATACCTGTTTATGTCAGTTTCAATATTGTTGTCAACAATACGACATTGTTGGCAATTGAAAAAAGCATACATGACGAGCTTAAAAAGCATCCAGAAATATTACAACCGTTTGATAGCCAGTGAATATACTGTTTATTCATTTATCCATGTGATTAAGTTATATTTATTTTTATAATTTTCCAAGGTATAACGACATTTCATTTAATTTATTGTACTGTCAATTGTAATTCTTTTACTATTCTTATAAGACATTAATAAATGAAATAACAAAATGATGTCATTTGTGATTTCACAGTATATTATCATCTATACATTACATCCAAATCCACGCTTGCCAATTTCAAATTAATTTCTAACCAATTTGTTGGTGAAAACAAATACGAAAATACCCGAAGTCCTGTTCGTTGTGAATGCCGAGAGAAATCAAATGGCAAAGTAGTTACGTGAAAAGCAGCCTTTCTAAGCTGTATACTCATATGATTACACAAGTGAACATGAAATAAATGCAAATAATCCATGTTATATAATATATATTTTTGCAGGGTTAGTAATTTTATTTATGCACATGTAATAAATTATATACATTCGATAGATACTCCCGCTTGTATTGGAATAATTTATTTTTCCCGCTAATTATTTTAATTGTAGATGGCGCAGTTCTGTACCGAATCTGCGTGTTGCGTAGTATATAATCGTCAAAAGTGTTCATGTGCGCGCATACAATACTCTGTTAACTAAACCGGCAGGTGATTAACATATAGTAAAGCAAATTCAACACGTGCTCACTCTGCAATCGTATAATACAGCATAACCTTTGTCAACCGTCAACGATCTGTGATACACTTTCAACAGTCATTTTGCGATTTATTATAAATCCTTGATTAATAGTATTTTATGAAACGATGGGAATGTTGCAGAAGGGCCTGCAGCAACTCTGCGAAAAATCTGACAATTGCCGAAAAATATTTGCAGTGCATTTGAAAAAGAAGGTATACCTCTCATCATTTATGTAAATATATTGAATGTCTCCTTTAAAATATAATTTATGTATTATGACAGGTATTATCAGTGAGTTTATAGCTTATAACATAAATCAAAATCGTATTAATTGTTGTTCTATTGATTATTCACAGGATTCAGATGAACATGAGCAAAGGGAAATTTTGCGAAAGCTCTGTCGCTGCTTGATGAATCCAGAGTACACATTAGTTGTAGCAGAATGTTTTCCACAAATTTTACTTCTTCTATTGTCAATGGTGATTGTGATGGAAACAGAAGAATCAAATGTCACAACTGAGACCAGTGTTCAGGTGCACAGATTAAATTGCCTCATTCTTGGAAAATTAATATCTATCAATCCAGATGTTTTATCGTGAGTAATTGAGTCATTGATGTATTTTATATCGTTTAACTCAGCATTCAGTTGAATTTTAATACAGTTTCAACAATTGCAATAATAATTTATATTTATATCTTTTTCAGATTTAGCATGCGTTACTTTGAAAAATATCCAGCACCTTTTGAAACAATAACCAATACTTGGCCGCTGAAAAAGCGATCACGCGCCAATCAAACGCCATATTATGATATTAGTGAAGTGACAGATTACGATATTGTTCACGCATGTTATAATATTCTACGTGCTGCACCAAATCATTTCAAACATAATTGGAATTGGTCGTCATTTTATCCGTTTCTTGTACACAACAACAATAAACTCCAATGGATTGCATTGAAATGCATTGGAATTGTTTTAAACATGTCCAATTCTACAATTGAAATATGCGCCAATACACTTATACCTGAATACAAAAAATTCTTAGTGAATGTGAAGAGAAATCAAAATGATATAGCATTAACGAGTGACAATAATGGCGTAGAAGACATTGAGAGAGCAGTGGACAATTCAAATACATTAGTGTCAATTGCTGGTGTTCTATTGCCAGTATTCAATGTGAAAAAACGTGCACAATCTACAACATTAATTCCTGTGCCATCGATGGAATCAAATTTACGTAGTCTTGCATTGGCTGTTGCATCCAGAAAGTGCGTTTGTCTTCAGGGACCTGTGGGCTGTGGTAAAACTGCATTGGTGGAATATTTAGCACAAATAACCGGGCGAGGTCCAACTGATTTTATTAAAGTACAACTGGGCGATCAGACTGACTCAAAAATGCTTTTAGGCACATACAGATGTACCGATATTCCAGGTGAATTTGTTTGGCAACCGGGTGTACTCACTCAGTGTGTAATGTATGGAAAGTGGCTTTTATTAGAAGATATTGATAGTGCCGCGCTCGATGTCGCAAGTGTTCTCAGTAATTTAATGGAAACTGGTACACTGTCGGTGCCAGGCTATCGCGATACTATTTATGCCAATAGTGGATTTCAACTTTTTGTAACTCAACGGCTTGTGCCATCGATATCGGGTTTTTATCGTCAGTCAATTGGTGCATCGAATTTATTGGAGAAACATTGGTTATGCATCAATATGGATGCGTTAACTAAGATTGAGCTTGTGACAATTATTAAAAAATTATTCCCATCACTCGCTACAATTGCCGAAAAAATGGTGAATGTATTCTTATTATTTCCAATGGGAAACCATGAAAACGACAGTACCATATCGAATGAAGAAATATTCGCTATGTCTGCTGGACGATTAATATCCACCAGGGATTTGATAAAATGGTGTACAAGAGCCATTGTAGATTATGATGTTTCTTCGCGTGAATCATTTCTTAAACTTTTGCAAGACGCCATTGATATATTTTGTTGTGCAATTGCTGATAAAAATAAACGAATGAAACTCGCTGTTTCAATTGAACGCACACTTGGCATTGTAGATAAAGCGAATTATTTTGTGGAAGAATATAAACCATCAATATTTGTACATACAGAGATATTCACAGCCGGTCGTGCTAAAGTACAGAAGAAAAACATTCCCTATGCTCAGATGGAGCAGACAAAAGTTAATTTTTCATTTACACGACCGTCTGCAGCATTACTTGAACGTGTAACAATGTGTGTGGCACAAAAAGAACCTGTGCTTCTAGTAGGTGAAACGGGTACGGGTAAAACAAGTTCCATACAATTTTTAGCAAAAAGCACCGGACACAAACTCATTGTCATTAATATGAATCAACAAAGTGAAAGTGCTGATCTTCTTGGTGGATATAAACCCGTTGATATGAAAATTTTAATTACACCAATTCGTGAAGAATTCGAAATATTGTTTCGTTCATACTACGCTATTGAGCCAAATAAAAAATTTCTAGAACACATTGGTACAAGTTATAAACATGGAAACTGGAGGATATTAGTGAGCTTAATGTGTCACAGTGCAACAGCAGCATTGAAAAGACTTCGTGGAAAAGCATTAGAATTGAAAATTGGCCAAAAGAGAAAAAGTGATATCGGCGATAATATAGAAAAATCCACAAAAGACCATTGTCAATTACTTGAAAAGTGGGAAAAGCTTTATACGAAAATAATTAAATTGAAATCTCAAATAAAGACTGAGCTGTCGCTGGCATTTTCTTTTATTGAAGGCAGTTTAATTAAAGCATTAAAAGAAGGCTATTGGGTTTTACTGGATGAAATAAATTTGGCATCATCTGAAACGTTAGAGTGTCTCTCAGGACTACTCGAGGGTTCATCTGGATCACTCTCGTTATACGAACGTGGTGATAGTGAGTCTATAAAACGTCATCAAGATTTCACGATATTTGCGTGTATGAATCCCGCCACCGATGTGGGTAAAAAAGAATTACCGGTGGGTTTGCGTAATCGTTTTACTGAATTTTATGTCGATGAATTGACTAATTCTACGGATCTTCATCTTCTCGTAAATTCTTATTTGGCAAATTTAAATCTGCAGGCGCCGAAACATGGTGCAATTGTTAAATTTTATTTGAATGTACGGAAAGAAGCTACAAATTCATTGAACGACGGTATGGGACACAAACCACATTACAGTTTGAGGACTCTATGCCGTGCACTGAGTATTGCTGCAACAAATCCATGTGGCAATCCTGTACGGTCGCTTTACGAAGCTTTTTGCTTGAGTTTCCTCACACAACTGGATCATCGCTCATACCCAACAGTGGAAAAAATGATTGCACAAGGAATCTTGGAGATAAAAAACATGCGGACAGTCCTGGGTACCCCCATACCAAAACCCAGATGCGAGTCCAATAAAGATTACAAGAACTTTGAAGGTTATTGGATCATAACTGGCGAACTGGAACCTGAAACACCAAAGAATTATATTCTAACGAGTTCAGTACGCCGTAATTTAAAGGATCTCGTGAGAGTGGTGTCAATTGGTAAGATACCAGTATTACTGCAAGGTGATACTTCAGTTGGAAAAACTAGTTTAATTACTTATCTTGCTAAAGCATCTGGTCACATTTGCGTTCGTATTAATAATCATGAGCACACGGACCTTCAAGAGTACGTTGGTAATTATGTAGCGGATGAAACAGGCAAATTAGTTTTCAAAGAGGGAATTTTAGTTGAGGCAATGCGTAAAGGGCATTGGATTATCTTGGATGAATTGAATCTTGCACCAAGTGATGTATTGGAGGCATTAAATCGAGTTTTAGATGATAATCGTGAACTTTTCATACCGGAAACTCAACAAACTGTCAAGGCACACAGTAACTTTATGCTATTCGCCACGCAAAATCCGCCAGGGCTCTATGGCGGACGCAAAGTTTTATCGCGCGCATTTAGAAATCGTTTTGTTGAATTACACTTTGATGAAATACCCGCGGAAGAATTGCAAATAATATTGCACGAGCGATGTCATATGCCCAATTCATATTGCAAACAAATAATTAGTGTTATGACAGAATTGCAAATGAGACGAAAGAGTACAGCGGCATTTTTGGGTAAACAAGGATTTATTACGTTGCGAGATTTGTTTAGATGGGGCGAAAGATACAGATTGGCATTGGATGTTGGGGAAAATTCGTATGATTGGCGTCAACATCTCGCTGATGAAGGATATTTAGTGTTGGCGGCAAAAGTACGTCGTCCGGAAGAGGCGATAGAAATTCAACAAGTCATCAAGAAACATTTAAAATGCAACGTTGATCCAGACAATTTATTCTCGCTCCATGAAAAAACTTCATCCGTTACTAAACCAATACTAGAAGCTATATTGAATACACCTATTCCACAATTTAAACATGTAGTGTGGACATATCCGATGCGACGTATGGCAGTAATGGTAACAAAATCGTGTCAATTTAAGGAACCTGTTTTGTTGGTGGGCGAAACGGGTGGTGGTAAAACAACTGTTTGCCAATTGGTCGCAGCAATGAGAAATTGTAAATTATTTAGTGTCAATTGTCATATGCACACAGAGTCATCAGATTTTCTTGGAAATTTACGGCCTGTGAGAGATCACGGTGAATCTAATAATCAAAAATTATTTGAGTGGGTTGATGGTCCATTGATAATGGCTATGAGAGGTGGCGATGTATTCCTAGCGGATGAAATTTCATTGGCTGACGACAGTGTTTTGGAACGAATGAATTCGTTATTGGAACCGGAACGAAGTCTGTTGCTTGCTGAAAAGAACACGGACTCGATCGATTCGAATGAATGTAATAATGTTATTACAGCTCATCAAGATTTTTGCTTTATTGGTACGATGAATCCTGGCGGTGATTATGGAAAAAAAGAACTCTCGCCCGCACTGAGAAATCGCTTCACGGAAATTTGGTGTGAAGGTTACGTTTCTAATGATGATATCAAAGCAATTATTCAACATAATTTATATTTAAATGACCGAAATAAAAATGAAGATATTGCAAATGCTATATTGCATTTTTTGGATTATCTTAAAACATCGGAGGTGGGAAAAAAATTAACCATAAGCATTCGAGATGTATTGACGTGGGTGAGTTTCATCAATTCTACGAAAGAAAATAATCAATCGAAGCTGACTGTCGCACAGGCTTTCACTGAAGGCGCTTATCTTACCTATTTGGACAGTCTTGGCTCAGGTGTTACGGGAACAGAGAATAAAGGAAAAATAGACGCATTCAAGTGTAATTTATTCAAATCGATTGAGCCGTATGTACAAAAATTGAAAATGTACGATGACGAGATAAATATTCATGAAAATAATTCCATGCAGGAGAAATCCGAATATAATTTCGGTATTGAACCCTTTTTCATTCCTTTTGGACCCAATGGAAAGTCTCCATTAACAGATTTTACATTTACCGCTCCAACAACCAAATTAAATACACGCAAAATTCTTCGTGCATTGCAATTGCATAAACCGCTTTTATTGGAGGGTAGTCCAGGTGTTGGAAAAACCAGTTTAGTATCTGCAATTGCAAAAGCTTTGGGATACAATTTATTACGAATAAATTTGAGCGATCAAACAGATGTATCGGATTTGTTTGGAGCGGATTTGCCAGTAGAGGGTGGAAAAAGTGGTGAATTTGCATGGAAAGACGGACCGTTTTTACGTGCATTGAGAGCTGGCGATTGGATATTACTCGATGAATTGAATCTTGCGTCGCAATCGGTGCTTGAAGGTCTCAATGCGTGTCTGGATCATCGTGGTGAAATTTATATTCCTGAACTCGGACGAACATTTACCGTAACAGATGGAACAAAATTATTTGCATGCCAGAACCCATTGAGCCAAGGTGGCGCACGACGTGGATTGCCCAAATCATTTTTAAATCGTTTCACTCAAGTATTTGTTGAAGCGTTGTCTCATGAAGACTTAAAAATAATTGCTCAAACTCAATTTCCACATTTAGAAACGTACATTGACGGTATCATAGAGTTCAATTCAAATGTATCTGCGGAAATAGGTAAAGCTTGGGGACACTCAGGTGCTCCATGGGAAATGAATCTTCGTGATATTACAAGATGGTGTGAATTAATTAATACAATGCCAGAAACACATCAATCAGCAATGATTGATGCTGTGCGGTTACTTTATGTTGATCGTATGCGCACTGAATACGATAGAAATAAGGTAAGATAAAATAAATAATATTGAACAGTTATTTTTATCTCTGTGGTTTTATTCTATTGTGATTTGCTTTTTATTTTTCGTTGTAGATGAGAGCGTTGTATTCCGCATTGTTTGATGAAACACCTCTCATGATTCAACAGCCGCTTTTACATGTGGACGATAAGAATTTATATTTTGACGATGTTCTTTTACCACGAACGGAAAATTCATTCAACACCGACCACAATTTATTTGTGCTGAGGAGTCAAATCTCCATATTAAAATCTCTAGCACAATGTGTTCAAATGAACTGGATGCCCATTCTCGTGAGTGCCTGTGACAATTGTTATATTTTACTAATAATTCACATGGTTAAATTATCTGCCTGGCACTTGAATATCTTGAATTAATTTTTATTTTCAACGTATCTACGCCAGGTTGGAGCATCTGGAACGGGAAAAAGTAGTGTTGTTCGTGTGTTGGCGCAGTTGGCGGGCCAGAAGTTACGTTCGATCGTTGTCAACTCTGCAATGGACACCACAGAAATTCTAGGCGGATTCGAACAGGTGAGTAAACGAATAATTTCCCTTCTTCGATAATTCTTATTTACATGATGAATGAATTTCAAATTCAATTTATATGATACATGTAATATTTATTATGGTACACTCTTACGTTACATAATCTGGCGACACTAAATATTATCTTCGTTAATTTAACGAATGTCGATCACTTATTCGGTTGTGACAAACATGTGTAGCCACCTCGCTTATCAAACTACATATTCACATTTATAATTGTCAAGCAGGCTATAGAATTAATTATATTATATTTATTTTCTCATTCGTAGTTCCTTTTATTTTTTTTTATTTTTTGTATTTTTTTTTTTTTTTTGAGTCACATCAATTTATAATTTTTGTCTCCTCGTTCGTCTTCTTTAATCTCATTTAGGCACATTTGTCTCAACATCCATTGTCGCTCACAATATGCTGTGAGGATAGTTGTAATTTATATATTTATAATAGATATATGTGGGAAGATTTTCAATAATTAGCATTCAGCGAGGTGTATTTATCATTTGTCCGAATTACATCACAATTTATGTTGGGATAATTGTTAACGAAAATAACTAGTGTTTTTATACATTGATAATCTTGACATTAGGAGAAATAACATAATATTTTTGTTATTATTTTATGATATCTTTACAAAATTTTCAATAGACCCAAAAGATAACACTGTATTTTAAAGCACACTTTTAAATTATATGAGTGATAGGAGTATTTGCGGGAAAAACAAGAATATTTATATGTACATAGTGGAATTTGATATTATTAATTACATTCTGATTTACAATTATCTATGAGCTAATCGACGAGTATATTTTTCTGGTTAAAACTCCGGTGGGCGGAATATATTTGTGAGCAATTGTTTCGATTTTTCAAATAAAATTAACGGGCTCACAGGGCGGAACTATATTATTTATTTATAATTTGCATTATTTTCTCATTGGCACATACAAACAATTTATATATATATATATATATATATATATATATAATATACTACATGATATACCATGTGTAATATACAATACATATATAGGATAGTGATTAGCTTTATTTTAGTTTTCATTTTAGCTATTTCATAATTTTATGGTTGATATGACCTTGTGGGATTTGAAAATAATTGAATAATCATTTTACAATTCGTCGTGCAATCAATTTTCATATATTGTATTGCGAATTGTTTTAGAGTTATTTGCTTTACCACATTGAATTAGTTTCTATGTATTTATGTGTGGTTGTTGGAGTGTACTTCTATTTTTGATTTTAATATTCATCCTGAGCGCTCTGTTAAATTTACTCTAAACATTCCATTAAACAGCTCCTGGCCTGTGGCAGAATAAGAACTTGGAAGAAAAATTGTTCGTTATTATTCATAAAAAATCATCTAAACACTGACACTATACAGTTTTTGTCCCTTTCATTTATTTGAAGGTACGACGTCATTATCAGTGTTTATTCACTGAATCATTGTAACTATGCAATAATACTCTGTCTTGTCATCATTTTTTCTTGAATTGCGAATCTTCAGCTAAAAAATTACATCGAGAATTTTAAAAAACATACTGAAATCGTTTGACACTCGGGTAAGGAACATTCAAATATACTCCACCACATCTTATCTATGCAGTATTTTGGTTTAGTATACGAAAAGAGTTATTTTATATCTATAATCAATAATAAATTCGTCAGTGCAGTTCGGTCGTGTTAACATAAAGTGATGAGAAAGAAACACTCGGCGGCATAAATTTATGATTCATCATCATGATAGTTGCACAAATTTGCGATATAGAAAATTTGCAATTGTATTAATATAGATTTGTTTAAATCAGTCTAAGGACAAATGTGTGATTTATTTGTTCTGTATTATTATGTACTTGTAATTTTTTTTATCTACGTATTTTCTTTATTTTGCCACTGGCAATATTTAATTATTGATACTATATACGTATACACAGAATGAATAATTAAATTTTTTTTCATTTATTTTCATTTTTGGATGAAGTGCGAGTTAAATAGCGCGAAGAATATAAAGATGTACATATACATATTTAGATATGATTAAAAATTGAAATGCGTTGTAAAAAAATATTTTCACATTGGATGATGACATGATGCTTCCTGAAAACTAGAATAACTTAATAGAATAATCTATTTTATTTCTATTTTGGCAATGCCCTAAATTCACTCACGCAATATTTATTTATTCATTATATATATATATGTAATCTAAAATCATTCTTATACATTTACTCGCTCTGATTATCGCTACTTGTTGGGCTGACTGATGGTAATGCATCTTCCATATGTGGTAAATCAAGCATCATACTTGATCTTCTCGATAATTTTTCTTCGTATAAGCTCGCAATACTCTTTGGTCGTGGAATAACAACGCTCCATGGATCGGGCGTGACTGTTAAAGGTTCATCTTGCTACAAAAATACAATACAAAAACAAAACAAAATCCATTGTAATTCCATTTATATCTATATAATGAATATATCTGTCGCGTTCAAATATATTTATATAAAGTGAGAATGGAATGGATAGTTACAGGAAGATATTTAGCCGCAGGTGGTAATGGCGGTTTCAAAAGAGCAACATCACTCAAGTCACAAGACACAGCTGCTGTTGGTGGTGGTAATGGTGGATCTGGTGGTGATGGGACACTCATCGATGCTTCATATCTTGGTGGTTGAACAGTTTGTATTGGACTATTTGTCGCTGAGCCAAGTATCCATCGAGCAAAACTCTCGCAACACCCGCAACATACATCAGAGATACCCTGACGAAGGCCACGATGTAGTGTCAGAAATAATGCGGGATTCACAAACGCATGGATATAGGCGATGTGTAGAGTCACCTGATAAAAAATCAAGACAAAAAGAAAGAAGAGAAATTCTATTTGGTTTTTGATTGTAGGGGTTGATAAAATTCGGGTCTGGAGTTACGATGTGTAATATTCAATTTCCTCTACTGGTTAAGCCATTTCCAATAGGGTGGTGAAATAATATATATATATATTACCTCATAGCCAGTTGCATTTCCAATTACTGAATGATGAACGATAGTGACAAAAAATAATGGACCCCAAAATATAACATAAGCTGCAGTAATTACTACAAACATCTTCACCCTCTGAACACCTTCACGCTCCACTCGTCTTAAATAATTTCCCATTTTCCGATGCTCCTCTAATGCACCAACTCTCTGCAATAATTTCAATAATCGATTATATATACGCCAAGTTTGTTTTCACTCAGAATCTATATATTATTATTTGATTTTGCGGTAATGTTATTACAATGTTGGCCATGAATTTCTCACTGAACTGAGAATTATCTTCGATATTGCACCAACTTTCTGCTTCTCTCTGATGTTCAAGTTTGTCGATCAGATAACGTTATAAACTTGTCAGTATTCATAAATCTCATAATTGACTAAATAAGATTCGGAATTATTCTACAGTAGGAATATCTATATAAAGATTCAATAAACTAAAATTAATTTGTTCAGAATATTTCTCGAATTTCAAAAGCGAATAAATTTTCCGCTCCACATTTTTATCAATATAAAAATTATTATTGGTTCGTTGAACTGTACAATCGGATGAATTTAGGATGTAATATCTGACTTCTCTTAAATCTTTTTCAGTATTATATATGTTTCTATGTATATATGTATATATACCTTTGGCGTTGTGCCATTTCTCTGATCTCCTGTGTTACTGTCGACGACGCCGTTCGTTCCACCATGTCTACCACCCGTGACATTGACGAGTGTAGTGACAAGACCAGTCACGCGTACCTGGAAAAAAATGAAAAGTAAATTAACATGCGCAATCTTAAATACTTTATTATTTTAACGACAGAATTTTTTATTTTACTGCACTCTCTTTCTCTGATACTTTCATTAATTTCTCTTTCTTTTTCCGTTCGCCATTCTCTCTATTTTTATAATTCATTCACGTGCATAAATACTTCAAAGAATGAAAATAGAAAAAAAAATGAATGGCAATCACCGGATGAAGGCTAAAAGTAATAAAAACGTCGGAAATTGCGCTGGAAATGTTGCAATAAATATCAATTGACACAAGTACACGTGCAATTGAATATTGAACAGAAGGAACGTTTATGACGTAGAAGGATATAATACCATTATCAACACATTGATCATTATAAATTTATTACACTCACCGCTTGAACATTGGCTTTAGTCAGATCTCTGTGCAGTTTTCTCAAATGAAAAAACGTCAAACAAACGCATATAACATTGATGACAATCCACAAAACATTTAGAATATAATGTCGAAATGGGCCATGTACCAATGGACAACTGGGCGCATTATGGCCACTCTCAGTGTTTGCCGCCAGTGCACCGCTGAGAAATGTTGGACCAAGATTTATTGTTATACTGGCGAACCATATCATAAAAGTACCAAAAAGGACACACTGCAAAATTAAAAAAATAAAAATCACTACAACATATGATACAACTAGTAATCAATATTAATTTTTAAATTAACGACAAATATATATTCACATATTGAATAATTAAATAATCTACATATGACTGGAATTATCATCTGATATAGCTATTATGTTTTGGAACGACGGAAATGTCACACGAAATTGGATAGATTGCATATGGTTTGCCATTGTGGTTTACACCCCAATTGTCTGGCAATAAGCACGCATCAGTAAACCGCAATCAGTCACTTGACGCCTAAACCAAACAATTGCCACATACCGGCCGGCCGGCCGTCAACTTTCAAGTAAAATTCAATTGTGACATAGGGTTATATTCATTAGTGTCTAGATATAATAAAACAATCCTTCTGAATTGCCGCCTATCAAAGAATAAAAAAAAATAGTGGCAATAAATAATGAGCAGGTAAACTAATTGCAAATGACCTGAGGTGAATCCATTAAAAGTGGTCCAGTTAAATCGGCCTCCTCGTCACTTTCTGGGAAGATTGGACTGTCATTCAGTACAGTGGTGAGCATGTTAACTGTTGAAACTGTGACCAATAATAAAAATGCCGTTTCAACGAGTGAACACTTGTTGACTGGTTGGCAGTTGAGGATACTTGAGCCAAGTGGCAATAATATTGCGGCTCGCGCGCAATCAACCATTGCCTGATGAAATAGTAGTCCCTGAGACCACCTGAAATACGTTTAATACATTTATAAACTGAGAGATATGTTATATATATCGTTAGGTGTAAAGTTAGTTCTGGCCATGAGTTTTGTTGTTTATATTGATACGGTATAAAACCGTCACAAGGGAATTTCACGAAGCGCTGCACAGAGTAAAGTGTACTGGGGTTTATTTCTTGTTACGGTTTAAAACAGCTTCTACTTGATACCTTTTCAGGAGATAGAGTTTTGGGATTGCAGTAGAAGAGGGGGGGGGGGGGGGGGGGGGG